>JAGTTD010000013.1:34910441-34915441 GCA_018398585.1 Simmondsia chinensis | reverse complement strand
CTCGCTAAACACCAGTCAAGACGTCTAAGGAGCATGTCATCACCCTCACCTCCTCGGGCCCAAGTAAAACGAAGGCCAGTAAAAGCAAGCGGGGAGAGTCCTGACTCAGAAAGACAATCCTGAAAGTCATCCATATGGCCCGGCCAGGAAGAGAAATCACCTGAACTATCACTGGGACGAAGAAAGGTGTTAAAATCTCCAAGGAGAAGCCAAGGGGTCCCTTGGAGGCTAACACAAGCACTCCTGATATAACTCCAGAGCTCACGACGAGGTCCCGGTTCGTTAAAACCATAGACAAAGGTGACAACGAAGCTACAATCCCTACGAGCATCCTGAACCCGGCAAGAAATAAATTGGTCTCCCTCACTAACAAGAGAAACAGAAAAAATCCCCGGGTCCCAACAAACAATAAGACGGCACCAAGACTGCCTAACGCCAGCGAAAAGAGAGCACCAACCATCCATACAGCTAGAGACAGCGGACTCAACATCAGCAGGGTTAGTCTTTGTCTCGACGAGGCCAACCAAACCAAGAGAGTGGGAGCGAATCCACTCACGAACAGCACGGATGGATGAGGGGTTGTTAAAACCCCGAACATTCCAAGAGCCAATCATCATAGAAAAAGATGAGAAAGAAAGGTCTATCTACGACCACCACGAGCCCGAGAGCTGGCTCGAGTCGCACGACGCTCCGCTGGAGGGTGACGACCAGCGTCGTCGCGATCAGGAGACAAACTCTCAAAACGGTTCGGCGAAACGAAGCTGGGCACGCTTGCCTCCCCATTCAAGGTACAGAGCACGGGCTCAAGGGACGAAACACACGGGGCCTCAATAACCCCGTCAGGGACAATAGCACGGCTCAAATCCTCGGATACCTGAGAAAACGAATCGGCTGAAGAACAAAGATCGGAGAGGCCCAAGCTATCCCCAACAAAGGAAGGAAGCGATCCAGAGTGAGCAACATGGGTTGCCGAAGAACCAGAGAGGGCGACTAAGGAGCGTCGTGACCCAGTTGGGGTCACCGTTTTGGAAGGGCCTCGCACAGCCCCTCCCCCACTCCCCATGGCCGGATCCCGAGGGGTCACAGCCGCCCCCACCCGAGATGAAGGTGAGGACCCGCTAAGAGAAGGAGAACCCGAACCCACAACAGGACTCGAAAAAACTCCCCCACCTCCCTGGGCCGAACTCAAAACGGGTCCGGATCCAAACGCCAGGCCCGGACTGGGCCGAACAGGGGGCAGAGAACCCCCTGAAACAGGACCCAAGCCGGGAAGCCCAGCGTCAATGGGACGCTGGGCCGCAACCTCACCCGGGCCCAAATGGCTCGGGTTCACCCGAGGCCCAACAGAGGCGCCCGCTTGGGCATCCTCAACAGCAGCGTGGTCCAGGCCCACAGCCCCAATTTGGGCCTCAACAACAGCAGCGGCTTCGGGCCCAGCTCGGTCCGCATCAACAGCAGCAGCAGCGGGCACAAAAGCCCGGTCACCCGCAACCACTTCAAGATCCAGCCCAACCTCAGCACCACCAGCATCACCACCGGGCACCTCCTTGCCCCCACCGGCGTTCCTATTTTTCTTTTTCTTTTTTTTCCTTTTCCTGACAACCGGAACCCATTTTTCTGTAGGATTCACAATAGGAGGGGTAACAACGTTCGAGGTAGGACAAGCATGGCCAAAAACCCCGCATTTTTGACACACTTTAGGAAGACCCTCGTACTTAACACTGACCGAAAATCGAGAACCATTATATTCAACAAATAATTTCTTGGCAGGCTCAACCTTAGGTTCAATTTCGACACACACCCTAGCATACTTCATCATAGTTCCATCCAGGGTAGCTTTGTCCATGTAGAGCGGCCTCCCGGCCCCACTAGCAATGTTACTAAGCGCCCCCTCCGTCCACATCGACACCGGAATGCCATGTAGTTGAACCCATATTGGAAGTTTTGTAACGTTATGCGAAGGGACAAAATTATCACTCCAACGGTTGAGAGAGAGAAAGTGACCCTTGATGTACCAAGGGCCACCACGAAGCACATGCTCGGATGCCGCCAAAGATTTGAAACGAAAAAAATAAGCATCCCCATCAGAGATAACACATTCCAGACCCTTAGATCCCCAAAGCATATTGGCAATTGCAACACACCGAGAGTAAGCTACCCTACCGCCAATAATATGACCAACTAAGCAGCGGTTCCATTTTTCACGACCCGGGGGAACATCATCATCAGTTATTGTTGTTACAATCTCGCCATTAACAAGTTTAGGTTGAGTGAAATGTAAAACACCCTCCCGGGGAGGCGCACGGACGGTATCGGCCCACGAAGCACCCGAACCACCCGAACCACCGCAAGCACCGGATGCACCGGCTTCCAAGGGGCTTGCGGCCTCCAAACCACCCCGAGACGTCACCGGAGGACACGCCTCAGCCATGGCGCGACCAGAACCACGACCCAACCCACGAAAATCCAGGAAAAAGACCCCAAATTAGGAAGGGGGTTAATGCGGCCGCCGCGCGCCGCCACCCACACCACCACCGGTACCAACCGGGTCAAGACGACCACCAGGCACCGGCGAACCACCAGGGAGGAGAAAAACGAAAGAAACTTACAGTAGAAGCGTCGAAATCTGAGGAGAGAGAGAGTCGGGCGAGCGAGAAATGCCAGGGGAGAGAAGTGGACCGTACGCCGGCGTTACGCCACCAATGGCCACCGGACCACCGCCAAAAGATCGATAAGGGAGAGGCGAGTCGACTGGGAGCAGTCGCCGGTAATGGGCTGCCGGAATGGAAGCCCTGAAACGTCCTACGTCGAAACCAGCGAAATCGCAACCCTGTCACCCTCTCTCACTATTTTCACCCTCGACGGCCACCGGAAACCGCCGGTGATCACCACCACCAGGAAGTGGAGGCGACGGCGAATCGAATGCCACCGGACCCGCCCTCGTCCGACCACGCACGCGCCGTCACGCGCCTGCCCTAGTCTGACGCGACCCAAATCGCCAAAATCGCCCCCGAAATCGCCCGAGAATACTGTTGCGGCGCCTCCCTTTCCCTAAACCCTCCCTCCCTAAACCCTAAACCCCAAACCCCAAACCCCAAACCCCCAAACCCTAAACCCTAAACCCTAAAACCCTAAAACCCTAAACCCCAAAACCCTAAAACCCTAAACCCTAAACCCTAAACCCTGAACCCTGAACCCTGAACCCTGAACCCCTAAACCCTAAACCCCAAACCCCAAACCCCAAACCCTAAACCCCTAAACCCTAAAACCCTAAACCCCAAAAACCCTAAACCCTAAAACCCTAAACCCTAAACCCTAAAACCTAAACCCCAAAAACCCTAAACCCCTAAACCCTAAACCCTAAACCCTAAACCCTAAAACCCTAAAACCCTAAACCCTAAACCCGAAACCCTAAAACCCGAAACCCGAAACCCTAAAACCCGAAACCCGAAACCCGAAACCCGAAACCCGAAACCCGAAACCCGAAACCCGAAACCCGAAACCCCAAACCCGAAACCCGAAACCCGAAACCCGAAACCCGAAACCCGAAACCCGAAACCCCGAACCCGAAACCCCGAACCCGAAACCCGAAACCCGAAACCCGAAACCCCGAACCCGAAACCCCGAACCCGAAACCCCGAACCCGAAACCCGAACCCCGAAACCCGAACCCCGAAACCCGAAACCCGAAACCCCAAACCCGAAACCCGAAACCCCAAACCCCAAACCCCAAACCCTAAACCCCAAACCCTAAACCCTAAACCCCAAACCCCTAAACCCTAAACCCTAACCCCTAAACCCTAAACCCAAACCCCAAACCCCAAACCCTAAACCCTAAACCCTAAACCCTAAACCCTAAACCCGAAACCCGAACATTCCAAGAGCCAATCATCATAGAAAAAATGATGAGAGAGAAAGGTCTATCTACGACCACCACGAGCCCGAGAGCTGGCTCGAGTCGCACGACGCTCCGCTGGAGGGTGACGACCAGCGTCGTCGCGATCAGGAGACAAACTCTCAAAACGGTTCGGCGAAACGAAGCTGGGCACGCTTGCCTCCCCATTCAAGGTACAGAGCACGGGCTCAAGGGACGAAACACACGGGGCCTCAATAACCCCGTCAGGGACAATAGCACGGCTCAAATCCTCGGATACCTGAGAAGACGAATCGGCTGAAGAACAAAGATCGGAGAGACCCAAGCTATCCCCAACAAAGGAAGGAAGCGATCCAGAGTGAGCAACATGGGTAGGCGAAGAACCAGAGAGGGCGACTAAGGAGCGTCGTGACCCAGTTGGGGCCACCGTTATGGAAGGGCCTCGCACAGCCCCTCCCCCACTCCCCATGGCCGGATCCCGAGGGGTCACAGCCGCCCCCACCCGAGATGAAGGTGAGGACCCGCTAAGAGAAGGAGAACCCGAACCCACAACAGGACTCGAAAAAACTCCCCCGCCTCCCTGGGCCGAACTCAAAACGGGCCCGGACCCAAACGCCAGGCCCGGACTGGGCCGAACAGGGGGCAGAGAACCCCCTGAAACAGGACCCAAACCGTGAAGCCCAGCGTCAATGGGACGCTGGGCCGCAACCTCACCCGGGCCCAAATGGCTCGGGCTCACCCGAGGCCCAACAGAGGCGCCCGCTTGGGCATCCTCAACAGCAGCGTGGTCCAGGCCCACAGCCCCAATTTGGGCCTCAACAACAGCAGCGGCTTCGGGCCCAGCTCGGCCCGCATCAACAGCAGCAGCAGCGGGCACAAAGGCCCGGTCACCCGCAACCACTTCAAGATCCGGCCCAACCTCAGCACCACCAGCATCACCACCGGGCACCTCCTTGCCCCCACCGGCGTTCCTATTTTTCTTTTTCTTTTTTTTCCTTTTCCTGACAACCGGAACCCATTTTTCTGTAGGATTCTCAATAGGAGGGGTAACAACGTTCGAGGTAGGACAAGTATGGCCAAAAACCCCGCATTTTTGACACACTTTGGGAAGACCCTCGTACTTAACA
>JAGTTD010000013.1:33345630-33492841 GCA_018398585.1 Simmondsia chinensis | reverse complement strand
TTAGCGGCTTCGGGTTTTAGAGAAAGGGGAGAACGTGTAGCGAAAAAGCTCCCAAATTAGGTTACGCTCTCTTTATTTATAGGCAGCGCATAAGCAGGCCCGATTGATTGGCGCAGGCCCCCCGCCTCCCCCTTTTCTCTCGTCAATATATATATATATAATTTATATTTTATATAATATATAATATTATATAAATATAATATAATTTATATAATATTATATATTATATTATGAAATATATATATTAACTATCAACGAAACCTATTTGAATTACCAAATTACAATCCGATTGGTCATTTTTTGCACACGTGGTCGGGTTTCTCAAAGTAGTCTTTAATTATGCCTTAATTATACTTAATTTGCCATTTTTTAACATTTTTTTTGCTCCGTTGCACTCTAAGCCAAAACGTACCTAGATTATAACAAAACACACATGTAAAAGTCGAATATGTAGCAAAAATGAAGAATAAAATATGGTACAAATATAAGGCACATCAGTAACTCACTATAAATCCTTCGTTGACTTAATTTACCTCAACCCCGTTGGCTGAATTATTAGAATTTTTATTACAAATTTAAAATAAATTGTTCTCGAAAAAACCAAAAATGATAGAATACTAATTGTATATAAACTTAACTAATACAATTAAAAATAAAATGACTAAACTAATACAATGGACAAAGTATTGAAACTATGATGTAAACAATCCCCAAAAAAAAAAATGCTTTATATTTTGCTTTTGTTTCTATTTTAGAAAAAGAAGCATTAGAAAACAATTTGTATTCCTATTTAAGAACATGTTTTTCCATTTCAAATATATCTTACTCTGAAATATATATTTTTCTAAAAAATGCTTTTATATACAAAAAGAATTTAATCAAGCAGACCCTTTGTGACATGAGTGGGTCCTTATAAAACCCCCGACTTCGACCTGAGGCCTAATACATCAAAAAACCGTAGTTATCGACAATCTTTATATATAATTATAACAAAGTTTTTTCTTTATCAGAACCAACCAACTTTTAAACCATACAATTTTAGAGAAAGGACTCCACATCCCAAATATATTTCAATTTGCTTGATGTTTATATTTTAATTATGTTTTTGCATTAAAAATATGATTGGGGAAAAAACAAAAAAAAAGCGGAACAAATAATATTTTTTAAAAATATAAGTATTTTATTGCATGACATGATGTTGGGGACGAAAGGGTCAGACTGCTATTGTATAATATTGTATTGCAACCGTATAAATCAAGTACTAATTTACGAAACCAACAACAACAACAAATTCAATACCTTAAGGGCTCCCGCATAAGTAGGGTCTGGGAGGGATGGATGTACGCAGCCTTGCCCCTTCAGGGTGTAACCCTGCTGAGAGGCTGTTTCCGAGGACCCCCAATCTTATAAGGTTGACAGCACGTAAGACTTACCCAGGAGTGTACCCATTCCCGGTACTATTCGTGCCCAAGCACGCTTGACTTCGGAGGTATAGTGGAATAGTATCTGGTAAATAAACCCTTACTACTTTACGAAACCGAACACTAAAATACTAGACCTGTATTAAAAGTATGTGATCTAAAATTAATTTAATATACTAAATATCTATATCATATTAATATATATATTAATAGCATCTTTACCCCCAAGAATACTTAACTAAGGAGGTTAAGTGCCCCGCCGCCACAACCCCCTCTTCTTCGTGATTCTCATGCCACCCCTTTTTTGTACAATCCTAATTATTTTATTATGCCTTAATCAATTATTTATAATTTTTATCGAGATCTTTACTGAATTAAGTATTAGAGGGGTCCCCTCCACAGGCTTAGCCTTAAGTTCCTCTAACCGTTTGTTTATTTGACAAGTTATACCAGGCTTGGTCCTGTTTTTCTTTCCCATCAAGAGCTTATGTCTGGCTCTCCTTAAAGAAACACGTCAAAAAAATTCTGAAACAATTTGAAAAGGGCAGATGAGATTAAATATTATATTACACTTTATTTATTATTTCCTTAGCAATATAATTTTGTTTAATTATATTCTATAAGTCAGATATGTTGACATGACTAGGTCCCTGATTGAATCAAAACAGAGAAGAAAATGATCCGCTAAGTGCGTATTTTTCCACAAAGGAGATTCAAATCTTAATTAAAAAAAAAAAAAAAGTTGACATAGTGACCTCATATCATGAAATAATCTACTATATATTATTGCAAAGTACGTACCCTCACCCCAAAAGCCTCTAAAATCCAATTCAAGCAATTTTAAAGATGTGTTACCAAAAAACTCAAATATAAGCAATTTTAAGGGAGGCTTATTTAATATCGAGGTTATAGGAAAGAAAAAACACAAAAATTTAATATCTTTACTATTTAATATTGCAAAATACTTCCATCCCAAAAGCCTTTAAAACCCAATCTAAGTAATTCTACAAAGGCGTTACCAAAAAACTCCAATATAAGTAATTTTAAGAAAGACTTATTTAATATTAAAGGTTAGACGAAAGAAAAAAAACACAAATTTATATTTTTACTACGTAATATTGCAAAAGTAACCCGCACCCCAAAAGCCTTTGAAACCCAATCCAAGCAATTCTGAAGAGGTGTTACCAAAAAACTTCAATATAAGCAATTTTAAGAGAGGGATAATTAATATTGGAGGTTATAGGGAAAAAAAAAAAAAACAAAAAATTTAATATATTTGCTATGTAATTTTGAAAAGTGTATAGCATCATACCTTTTGTAAAATTAAATTAAATTACAATATAACTATAAAATTAAACATCCTTCGTACATCATACTGAATAACACTAGTTTTTTAATATTGTCATCTTACCATATAGTGACTCCATTCTTCTACCGTCACATTAAAATAAAAGGAGAGGTTATTCCTAAAGATAAATAATTCATTGATATGGACAATTATTTTTATATTAAAATTAATTTCTTAAAAAATAGGAAATGACATTTCATTTACATTAATATGGGGGGAATGGGTGTCGTCACATGGCAAGCTGACGTGGCAACCCTATTGGTATCACAAACATTCAATAGCTTTGGCATGGTACGTTTCCAAAATGGGTACTATCGGATCGGATGAATTCAATAATAGACGGCCTATTATAAAATAAAAAGATATTACCTAAAATACATACAGAGGACACAATACCATAAAGTAATAGTCGAGCGAAGCACGAACTACGCTCTCTTTAAGACGGTTTCGTGCCCCCTCTCGGATCTAAGCAAGTGTAGGAGGTACCAGTGCGCCTCCTCCAGGATACAATGCCCAATTAAAGTTGACACTTGCTCGACCTATACAACCTTGAAAGTTAGAGCCCCCATAACACCTTATTTAGCCAAAGTACAAGACAAAACATAAAAAATAAAAATAAAAAACCCGCACAAAAGAAAGAATGTAAAATGATTTTTTAAAGCAGTTAACTAGAGTAATTTTTAGAAGTATATTTCAACCAAAATTTCATTTTTTTGTTTCTCTTATTTTATACATGTTAAAGGCATGAAGAGCAATCACTTATACCCAAACTTTGACCAAGCATTTGCAACTAGGCATAGTTAACCTACGACCCAATTTTATTACCATCATTTAGTGCAAATGAAAACTTAACAAGAAATTGAATTGCATTATTAATTCTTTTCAAGAACATATTAATTTATCAATGCATAATGGAGGATATAATTGTTGATATTAAATAGAAATTTACCAATATTTTAAAGGATAAACATAACATCAACAGAATTATATTAACTTTAAAAATTATATTTTTAAAATATATTTTTTATTAGAATATCTAACAGATCCATATCATAAAATAATTTTTCAAAAAATAAAGGGTGACATATACATTCACTTCTTTTTTTTTTTGGTCGAATACATATACATTCACTTTTAAGTACTTAATTTATATATGTATTAATATTATAACAAATATTAAGTTACAAGAAAAAATAAACTTTTTGTACCCTAATAACTCTTACTAAGTAGAAAATTTAGTAAACACAAGGGATATGTTAAACATTCTCAATGGATATGTTCATTGGGAAAATGACTCAAATGGGTAATCAAAAACTTAAGCTAATTCAAGATAGAGGTAGGACTCCAAATATTGCGGATGTCCTTTCACTTTCTAGCTTACAAAATAATTTCGAAAATACACTTCCAACATCCCTAACCGGGCCTCCCTACCCTTCGGTACACACCTTCCCCACGGCTCCCCTTCCCCCTTCCTCAATTACAAGCATCTTCACCTTTAAACTTGAATCTCTGACTGACTATAACACTTGGGGAAAACAAGTATCCATGCTCCTTCGTGCCTATCGGCTTATGGGATTAGTTGATGGCTCCCTTCCCTACCTTCCTAGCCAAATTCAAACACCGACAGATATATATCTCTCTAACTTCAACTATACCACATGGTCCCGTGTTGATCAAAGTATTAGGGTTTGCCTGTTATCTTCTCTTGCTCGGCCTGTTCTTAATGATGTTATTCACCATCCCACCTCCAAGGATATGTGGGATGGCCTAGCTAAAGGTTTTCGTGATCACTCCCTAGCTAAAGAATTTGACCTTCGCTCTCAACTTGTTACGTTACGCAAAGACAATAAAACCATGACTGTCTATCTAACCGAACTCAAAACAATAGCTGACGACCTTGCAGCCATAGATTCAACGGTCCCAAATAGGGAATTAATGCACTACGATCTCTTTAGTTTACCATCGGAGTATGCTCCCTTTAACACTAAATAGTATAAAATAACTAATATAAGCGAGTATAGATAATAATATTAAATTATTTAGAATTGGGGGTGGGGATGGTTTTGGAGAATTATAAAATGGAAAATACTAAGAATTTAAGATTGTGTGGGGAGGGTTTTGAAGAAGTACAAAGTGGGGAGGGTTTTGAAGAAGTACAAACTTTAATATATATTATAAAAAGGAAAATTCTAAGAGTTTAGGATTGGGGGTGGGGATGGTTTTGGAGAAGTTTGAGAAGTACAAACTTCTCTTTAATATATAAGAAGATATATATATATATATAAGAAGATATATATATATATATATATATATATATATATATATATATATATATATTATATTTTTAGTTATAATAAACCTACATGCATAAATAATTTTTTACATTAATATGCATACAAATAAAAATAATTATTCATTATATTGCGGAATATCCGGAACAAAGACAAATTGTAATAGCACTAAAAAAATTGGCCCAAAAGTAGGATATATTACGCAATACAAATGATGTTTATATGTTATATTTAAAATACTAACCACCAATTCAGTATCTTTTAAAATCAACCCCTTAAATTATAATCATTACAAATACAGATCAAGAAAAGAAGCGCTTATTTTTAGTTATAATAAACATACATATGGAATATCCAGGCCAAAGGCAATTTGTAATAGCACTAAAAAAAATGGCCCAGAAGTAGGATATATTATATAATACGGATGATATCTATATGTGATATTTAAAATACTAATTACGCATATAAAAATGCCCGCACCATTACCGGCCGCGGGTATGCAGTGGATACCCATACCCGCCTGACGGATACAAACCCATACCCGTACCCGTCTCATTACCCGCAGCTATCCATTACCCTCCCTAATGTGCGTACAAAAATATTATTTATACCCGCTCATAGTAGTTCTTTGATATTATTTCTAAAAAACAATTATTTTTTGGGTAACATTGATAAATAATTTTAATTATTGAATTTAAACATGTATTTTTTAATTTGAAGGTTAACTACATATAAAATGAAATGGGTATGGTGGGTATGAGGGGGTGGCGCCCAGGTAAAGAACGGGGTGGGGCGGGTACAAATAAAATACTACGCAATACAGATGATATTTATATGTTATATTTAAAATACTAATTACACATATCAAAATATAATATTCTAATACATGCTATTAATATTATATGGTATATAATGAAAGCATAACAAAGTCAATCGAACGACTAAACACAATCCATCAAATTATAAGGTAAATAAGTAAGTATGTTTTAATATTAAAAATGAAACACGCAACTATTAATCAAAACATACTTTAGTTGTAAGGAAGCAAATCAAATATCAAAACAGGACCATGAAAGAAGATACAATATTATACTTATTAGCCAACATTTTCACAATCTTTTTAATAAATAGTTTATAAAATACAATATAAAATAAATATCACCCGTGTATGCCACGGAAAGAAACCTAGTATTAATGTTATCAATCTTGCAATAAAGTTTTTGCTTTAAATATTTTTTTTTAAAAAAAATAAAATAAAAAATAAATTCCGCAAAACAACGGCCGGCCTTAATTGCTTTCTCGTGTTGTATCCGCGGCCAAACGACCAGCCCCTGTTATTTGACCATTCGCCTTGAGTTTTGCTCTAATTTTTGGAATTAAATTTTAGGTAGGATTGGCAAAATTTTTTAATTTTTTAAATTTATATCAAAATTTTCTAAAAATTTTTAATATCACATCTTAATATTAACACTGCTAATATCCGTTAATTTTTGCTGACATAGATTTTGAAGAAGAAGAGAAAACAATTTAAAAAAACAATATGAATTTACATTTAAAATATTTTAAAAGATACTTTAAATATCTAATAAATTTATAAATATTCAAAGTACAATTTTTAAAAATATTTTATTTAAATACCATGTCAGTAAAAACTAATGGATGCTACATTAAGGTATTGACATTAAAAATTTTTGAAACGTTTAGGTATAAATTTAAAAAATTAAACTCAAACTAGGCGGCTTTTAATTTAAAAAAAAAAAAAACCCTTCTTATTATTTAGATAACATGAGACTCAATAATTTATCACTTTATAACAATATGTCTTGATATTTAAACATTTTAAAATTTGTTAAAATTATATTAATTGGATATCTTTTGTCAAAATTTAATAAATTTTTGTTAGAAAATACTAAAATTGGACCTGATTCAAGACAATATATTAATATCTTTATAAGAACTTGATGACAATATATTAGTATCTTTACAAGAATTTTATGACTTTTTATGAAAATGCTAACACGACTCATTATTTCATTAATATTTAGGTTGTTTATATTAACATTCGGTTCCCAGGTTGGGGGGTCCTCGGACACAGCTTTCTTCTAAGGTAATACTCTAAAGAGTAAGGACGCGTACATCCTACCCTCCAAGACCCTACTTATGTGGCAACCCTTGATGCTCTATGTCTGTTGCTGTTGTAGTACATTAACATTCGATGAATATCTTATCGCCATTCTCCAAGTTTTTGAATCCGATGGCGCATATAACTGTCGACGTTTTCCGCCATTAGGCTATGTTCCTAAGGGACAAGACAATGATACATATACAAGTATCTAAAAACTATCTTTAATTATATATCTAATATATAAAATGTAGTATTATTATTTTAGAAAAATAATTAATTGAATGTTGTTTTAATACCTTACTTTTTAATATATTAGTTATTTTCTAATATACCAAAGAGGGCACCAACACGCCGCCACCGGATCCCATTAAAACTTTGAAGTTAAGCGTGCTGGGGCGAGAGTAATACCAGGATGGGTGACCTCCTGGGAAGTCCTCACCGTCAGGTTGGGTGCATAGAGAAACAGCCTCTCTTCAGGTTGGCACCCTGAAGAGGTAAGGTTGCGTACATCAGCGCCCCCAAACCCTGCGTAGGCGGGAGCCCTTGAGGCACTGGGTATGTTCCTTTAGTTATTTTCTAATATAAAAATTGGATAAGGTAATTCTGTTACACGACGTGTCAAATGTTGACCACCGCAACTAGCTTTCAAACATATAGACGAATTAACTTTATTAACTTTGCTATGTATATAAGTTGCGTTAACTTTATTGGCCACTACAACTAACTTTTAAACATATAGACGAATTAACTTTATTGACTTTGCTATGTATTAAGTTGCGTTAACTTTACAACTAATGCTTTTCACGTTCATTTCGTAATGATGTTGGATACAGTTATCCTAATTATCTCCTAATAATTCGATGAGTTTGCAAATTGACTTAATGTTACAATCAAACTAGTAATCACAAATATTAAACTCAATCAACTCTAGAGCAATCAATCAACCTAATAAAATATATGTATGTTGTCTATATCTCACTGTAAGTGTAAGACATTTACAAGTATAAATGTTAAGGAACCATCTATCCCAAAAGCTTAAGCTGATGGGTGAAGGTCCAGGATTGATTTTATACTCTAACATGCCCCCTCACGAAAATGCCTGTTTGGGCTTGAAGCGTGGATAATGCACAGGTCCACCTCTTACCTTGTGCTTAATTGTTTTAATATTGAAAGTGGGAGCTGTTGAGATTCGAACTCCTGACCTCTTGGTCATCAAGGCTCTGATACCATGTTAAGGAACCATCTGTTAAATTTCACTGGGCCTTTAGGCCCAACCCACGGAGTTGGAACACATGAAATCCACATATAAGCCCAAGTGGGGTTCCATCCTAAAACCAATTGGCAATAGGTGGAGTCACCCACTAGGCTTATAAGGTGATCTCTTCTTTCTCTCAACTCTGATGTGGGATTCCACAAGACTCGCATGTGGAGTCTTCAACACTCCCCCTCGCATGTGAGTCTGTGACAAACGTACCTCTCGCCTTCTCTGATCCAATTTGATCCAACATACTGGAGAGGCCCTTGGCTGACCAAACACAAATGCACCTCCTCTTCATGAGGACAAGGTGCGACAAACACGAGATCGGGATCAACAACCCGCTCTGATACCGTGTTAAATTTCATCGGGCCTTTAGGCCCAACCAACCTGGCTCTGATACCATGTCAAGGAACCATCTATCCCAAAAGTTTATGCTAATGGATGAAGACCCAAGATTGGTTTTATATTCTAACATGCCCCCTCACGCAAATGCCCGTTTGGGCTTGAAGTGTGGATATGCACAGGCCCACCTCTTATCTTGTGCTTAATTGTTTTAATATTAAAAGTGGGGACTGTTGAGATTCGAACTCATGACCTCTTGGTCATCAAGGCTCTGATACCATGTTAAATTTCACTGGGCCTTTAGGCGCAACCCACGGAGTTGGAACACATGAAATCCACATATAAGCCCAAGTAGGGCTCCATCCTAAAACCAATTGGCAATAAGTGGAGTAACATACTAGGCTTATAAGGTGATCTCTTCTTTTTCTCAACTCCGATGTGGGATTCCACAAGACTCGCATGTGGAGTCTTCAACACCATCTATCCCAAAAGCTTAAGCTGATGGGTGAAGAACCATTTTTGATTTTATACTCTAACAATAAATAGTATACGTTGTACAAGAGAGAGAAGGACGAAGACAAAGACTATAAGAAGAGGGTGAGAGTTAGACGAGAATTAAGGGAAAAAAGAGGAGCTTACATCAATAATCATCATATCCCTCTCTCTCTCTATCCTAAAGACATTATCCACACATTGGATTAGTTGGTTCTAACGACAATTAGACAACTCCTAACGTCCAATTAAGTGAAACCGGCTGATGACGTGTTCCGAGCTGCTGATGTATTCGCGCTTGGTGACTTGACGATAGCTAATATGTCCATGCTGATAATCATATCACATAAATTCATGTTTTATCATAATATTTTATAGGTTTATTTACACCAAATTCATGCATTTTACCAATTATATCAATTTAGTCATTGTACTTCTAAATTGTGTCAATTTATTCCATTTTAATGATATTATGTTAATTTGGTTTTAATGATATTAGTTAATTTGGTCTTTAGAATAAAATTTATGTTAGATTAATATTGAAAATGGTTTGCTCGTGGATTGTGTTAAATTGAGTTAACATGTGGATTTGTACTGGGCTACTGCATCTAATGATTGCATGTTAAAAATTATCTCAATAAGGACTAAATTGACATAATATAAATTGTAGGGAAACAAAATATATATAATTAAAAAGTACAAGTTAAATTGAGACAATGAGAAAAATAAAAGAACCTTTGGGTAAATAACTCTTAAGGTTTTGTTTGGAACATGAAATTGAAATTAAATAGTGGAATTGCAATTCCAATTCCAATTCTATTGTTCGGTTTATCAAAGGAATTAGAGGTTGGAATTATAATTCCATAGAGATTCGAGTCATCACGGATTTTCGATCAATCAAGTTAGAGTATTTCGAGGTTTAATTAGCTATGGTGGGATTTTGGTCAAAGCAATTATGATGTGCCTCCTATTTTATATGTTCTATAACACATTATTACGATATTTTTCTCTATTACATGCGTGGCATGATTTAATTTCTGTGTATTTAGGCTAGATACGTGTTGGAGTAAGAACAACTTGAAAAGCAGTGAAGAATGATCTAAAACGAACAATTTTGAAGATTATATTAAGAAACCCCACAACGTGTGGAAAAAAGGACTTATCAGGTCAAGATTCGGCTTTCAAATATGTAATTACTTAGGCTTATAATGTTAGCTGATTGATCAATGGACTTGCCAACTGATCGGCAGACAAAGGCACAACCTCTATCAACTACCAATTGATCGGCAAGACAGCTGACCAACCGGTGATCGACAGAGAGCTTATGCTACTTGCCAATTAATCAGCAGCCAAAGGCGACTCTATTTAAGGGGGAGGGACCTAATCTGTTTAGGTACTTGTGCTCTTCTTTCTCTTCTTCACCTTCCTTGAGCCTCCAAGAGAGACCAGGTTTTCTCAAAGGCCGAAGCACAAGTGGTCGGATATCAAGGGTTCAAAGAGTCACATCAATATTGATCAAGGGAGTCTACTACAATGAGTTCTTTTTGACCTTTACCTTTTGATTTTGAGATCTATAAAACTCTAATGGAAGAGTAGACTGCTAGTTTAGGAGTGAAAGATTGGTAGTCGTCAGGATCTCAAATTTATATTGTATTTACAATAATGACTGGTGTTATACTATTTTCGCACCCTTATGAAGAACTTTTTATTAAGAATTGTTTTTCTGTTTATGTGCTTATAGTCATGGCAAGAATTGTAGTTTATTTGTGATTCGTCTTGTGCTTGTATCCTAAACGAGTATAAAGGTTTTCACAAGTAGTCCAGATTGAGGTTATACCCAATCCTTAACACAATCTCTTAAATACAATTCACTCTAAATTAGTTGTGAGAAAGGAATTAAGTAGTGCTACTGAGGTAACCCATGCAACATCTAGAATTGTTAGATTATGTCAAAAGGACTTGTTAATTTTATTGCTGGTGTGATGGAGTATGAGCAAGAGAAGTAATAGACATTGAGAGAGTGATAAATATTGTTGTATACCTCTGTTTCCGTGTGATATTTTCATTACACCCCCCCCCGCCCCAAAAAAAAAAAAGAACGTAAGATTTGGGTAGATTACGAAAATATAGTGTTTCATGTCTTCTCCCTTTTCTTTTATTATGTAATTGTCAACCTTATTCTAGAGTTTTGGAATGTGTACTTTTAGCTTTGACACTATGGTGATGTCGTGGGAGAAAGGACAAATACTACAGTTACACAATTTAGCTCGGGAGGAGCGTCCAAGCCCTAGACCTAAATGAATACCCTCAGTTAGGATCAATTTAAATTATTGTATAAGACTTTATTTTTTACTGATAAATAGGAGGAAGGAAGAATCATCATAGTAATATACAGAATGTACTCGAAAGCCAACAAAAGCCTTGACTCTGAAGGAGAAAGGCCAGGGACATCTACCCCCCAAAGACCCTGCTTAGACCGGAGCCCTTGAGACACTAGGGAATGTTGCTACTCGAAAGCCAACAAAAGCAAAAGTGATTAAGATACAAAGTAAAACAAAGCAAACCAAAATCATAGAGTGAGGAAATAAAATGACTACCATAGCAATTTGCAATGATGGGTTAGGGTAACTTTTGACTTAAGTTCCTACCATCTTTCCTGGCTTTGTTGCTGTGCTTTCTTCTGCCAGCCTATTCCTGCCCCTCCTTGTCTTATTTTTTAGTGCCTTTAATCTTTTAGCGTTTGTTGGCCCTATTTGTATTTCGTTTTGCTTTCCTGTTTTCTCAGTTTTGTTCTGTTGTTTGTGCTTGTCTTTTTTGGTCCCTGGTTCCTCCCGGGTGTCCTAGGCCTCACTTTGATCGAGTGGCCTATTTTGTATCGCTACCTTGTCATTAATTATCAAAAAAATCTCAATCCGAAGGAAATTATGCAGAGGTTTTAGGGAACTATTGTGGAGCTATGCGACTAGAAATACGTACAATGACCAAAGCTTAGTAAACTTAATATACCTAGTTTTGCTAAATGGTTCGCTGTTCCAAACGGATTCTAATAATAAAAGAATATGATGTTTTAAGAATTATATTTGTGCTGAATAAGCAAACTGTTGAGCATTGAATTACGACTTTGTAAATATCTTGTATTTTAGTATTCATATTTGTATTTTTATATGCATCTATGATTTAGAATTTTACATGTAATTATTGGTTCTAGAATATTCTATGTAATTAGGTGGGCAGGCTAGCTTTTCCTCTTTTCCTCTTGCTCTTCCAACCGGTTCCTTAATGGGCCATTACTAGAGTCTTAACTTCATGTAACCTTTTACTTTGGGAGGTCATTAGTCTTGCTTACTTGTAATCTTTGTTAGTATAAATAGGCTTAATTCATGTACTTAGTTCATCATTCAATAAAAAGAGTTTCAATTCCAATGGTTTATTCTCGTGTTAGTGTTTTACTTATGATTTATTTTTCTACAGGAATCCAAAAGTTACTTTTTCATTGTCTTAATGGAGCAATTTTCATCATTTGAGTTGCCATGTAATATTATAAATGGAGGGAAGTTATCAATTAAATATTTTGAGATTTAATTATTTATTACATAAGCTTCCTGAAATTATAATAATATGCAATACTATTTTCTAAAATTTAAAAGTTTTATCACTCAAATGCCCAAAAGTTTAAAAATTTTATAAATCGAGCATCTTGTACACAAAAATTTAATTTTACTTTCTTGTTATCTCAGTAGAATAATTTTCATCATTTAAATTGCCATAACAAACCAGGCCATAGTATGGATAATTAATTTGAAATGTAAAAAAGTCGGTTTTAGATCAGCATTTTTCCCAAAATATAAAGTTGGCTTGGAAAAAAGGGCACCTTTGCCGACTTTTTTTACAATTTAGTATAATTTAAAAAAAATTTAGAAAAGTGGTATAGTTTGAAAAATATTTGGCAAAATGGGATGATTTACTGTAGCTTGTTGGTTGCACGCCAAACCAAACGTCATTCAAAGGAGAAAAATTACAGCCCTGGTTCCGAGCCTGTTGCACGACGTGCCGTACGTCGTGCAACCGGTGACGTAGGCCCCAGGTTGTTGCACGACGTGCCGGAGGGCGTGCAAAGAACCCCACCTACTATTTTATGTGCGGGGTTCTTGTTTGGTCGTTGCACGACATGCCGTACGTGGTGCAACAGCCCCGGGCTGTAATTTTTCTCCTTTGAACGACGTTTGGTTTGGCGTGCAACCAACAAGCTACAGTAAATTATCCCATTTTGCTAAATATTTTTCAAACTATACCACTTTTCTTAATTTTTTTTAAAATTGTGCTAAATTGTAAAAAAAATCACCTGCCAGGCAGAATTTATTTATTTTATATATATTTCCAATCAGTCAGGGTCGCACGGGTACCTCAAAGCTTTTATATTTGTGTACGGAAAACCCTTTTGGATGGCCCACAAATTCTAATTTTGAGCTGTAATTGGCATAATCTATGAAGCTGATAAATATAAAATTTATATAAAAATTTAGAGGGGTTTTATTTTAAAAGTTAATTAGTATTAAGTGGAGTAATTCATTAAATTTATATGTTAATCTTGTTATAATTGTTATGTAGGATTTACGATTGAATAATATGTGAAGTTCTTAATAACTATTTTCTTCGTGTCAGAAAAATAATTTTTTCCTAACAAAATTTTGCACTTGAAGAATCTTGTAACTCTCTCTCTCTCTCACACACGGACACGAGGTTGGAATATTATATTAGGATGGTATTCTAAAGGTTTGTTTGGAATGGGAAAAATATTGCCAAACGAAAAAAAAAATTTTAAGTAAAATATTTTTCACTTTTTTAGGATATATAGAAAATATGAAGGAAAAATAATTGAATGAAAAATTCTAAAAGTTTATAGTAGACTTTAAGGAGAACGATTTTTCTCTTAAATCATAGTGAAAAATTAGGGAAAAAAAAGAATCTCGACCCAAACAATGTCAACTCTATATGCACTAAACTTGATATCATCTTCATTTTTAATTAACAGGGTCCATTTTGCTTGTCACGTAAATTAATTGAACACATTTAAATATGTTTAGTATATACAAAAACTATAAATGGAATAGTTATCACTTAAATAATAGATTGATAAAATATTTAAACTTGTGGGAATTTGAATATGATAAGATTTTTAGAAAATTTGTGCCAGGTAGCACTAGCTTTTGAAATGCTTTTAAGGTACTTTGAACTTTAACATACACTTAAAAAATGAAAATATCTAAGAAATTTAGTAATTTTAAAGTACTTTGAAAATTTTAAAAACGTTTAAAGCATTACAAATATTTTAAATATTTGATAAAATAGTTAATATTATAAGAAAATTTTAAATATTTTCAAAATACTTATTTTTTCCAAAAATATTTAATATATTGAAAAATTATTTTTACTTTTAAAAAATGTTTTATATATTTGAAAAACATTTTAAATATGTACAGAATATTAAAAGTTGATACAATAATAAAAATATTTTAAAAAGCATTTTAAATCTTTCAAATATTTTAAGAAAATGTTTTTAATATTTTGAAATTTTAAAAAAATATTTTAAATATTCAAAAATTATTTTAAACTTAGGATACTTGAACTAAATTTTATCTAAAATTTTTAAACCTTAAGAGTGTGTGTGTGTGTATATATATATATATATGGTGTTCATGAAATCCCCCAACCTAAAAAATCAAACCAAAACCGAGAAAACTGAACCGAAAATCTAGGTTATTGAGTTAGAAGAAACAATTCAGTTACTAAACCGGTAAAAAATTCGATTAATTTGGGTGGTTACGGTTCATAGGTTCCAATAAAATGGTTAAACATATAAACTGATTAGTACATTTACTAGAGTATTATAATTGTGCATCATAAGTTATAGAATAATGAGTGAATACTCATGTTTGGTTTTTTATGATTATGAGTTCAATTCAATTTAGTTTCAACCTATTATATTCCTAGCGTACGCAAATCTAAATTACCATAATAATTATTACACTTGGAAATACAATCGACAATCTAAACCTTAGTAGTTATTTAATTTACCAGTTTTTTAGAGCGCATGGTAGTAGCAAAATTTTAGGATTTAAATGAATCAGAAAAATACTTGAATTTTTTTTTTTCCAATAAGTGGTTAACTGATTAACCAAACCGAACTAACCATAACCGAAACCAAAATTTCGGTTGACCAATTTTAAATGGGTGGTAACGGTTATTAAATTTTCACAAATTTTTTAAACGGTTATCGAACTGATAAGTTAAATGGTATGGTTAACCGGTAACAAACTCTTTTATATATATACACACGAGCACATAAACACATATATATGAAATTTCACCTACGTGATGCCTAAATAATAAATTTCGAACGGAAAAATATCAAGGCCATTCACTAGAAAAGTTCACTCAGTCAAAATAATACAAGAAGAATATAACTTATTAAATTAAATAAAAGTTATTTTTTTTATTTTATTTTCTACCGACAAAAGAGGGGGGGGGGGGGGGGGGGGGGGTTGATTATGTCATTCAACGTCTTATTCCGTTGCGTTTATCCCCTGCCGCTTTTTGACCCCGGCCACCGTCTTTGACTTTTGACTAGGTGTTTTATGTCCATGATGTTCACATTGCAGGTTGCGATGACATATTGTAAGATTTTATTATCAAAATAAAAATAATAATAATTAAGTTTTTTGTAGTAATTATAACATTTAGTAAAAAAGTAAATACATACAAGTATAATTAATACATTTTAATATATATTTAATAGAGGATATGTTAGAAAATCCCTATTATTTATCCCATGGTCTCAATACCTGTTTATTCACATTGTAAAAAAGAAAAGTTTTTGCTAAATTTTTTTGTACCTTTATTATATTAATTTAGTTCTTATATTTTTAATTGTGTCAATTTTCTTAGGCTGGGAGTCCTAGGAAACAGCCTCTCTTCAGGGTACCTCCGTGAAGGGGAAAGGCTGCGTACATCTACCTTCTCCAGACCCTGCTTTTGGCGGGAGCCCTTGGTGGTATTGGATTTGTTGTTGTTGTTGTTATTGTATTTTTAATTGTGTCAATTTAGTCTCTCTAGAATTTATATTGTATTATTTTGGTCTTTGGGTCAAAGTCAAGTTAAGTTATTAACGTAATTTTTAATGGCGCAATCCACATTAAAGTCAAGTAACCCAAAATAAATCCTCCTGTTTGTTAGAGTATAAAATTATTTCAAAACCTTTACCTATCAACTTAAGCTTTTGAAAAAGTTGGTTCCTTGACATGATATCAGAGCTTGTTGACCAAGAAATCACGTGTTCGAATCTCAACAGCCCCCACTTTCAATATTAAAATTATTTAAGTACAAGGTATGAGGTGTCCTGTACATTAGCATGAGGGGGCATGTTAGAATATAAAATGATACAGTTCGAGTGTCTCCTGATCTGCCAGATGCTTCTTCCCAGTTACCGCCAACACCTCTACCGCCATCTTTCCCGCCAAGCTACTGCATATGGCGGCAACATCTCAACACGTGCCCAGTTACCACCAACTCTGACCCAGAGGTCTCCCTAAAATCAACTGGTATCAGGTGAAATAGCTACTAGACTCATATATTAATTCCTTCTCTCTCACAACTCTAATATGAGATTATTATTGCTAGATTCACATATGGATCTTTATATAACAAGTAATCTACTTGCCCACTTTCCTCTCTACTTACATATGGGTGAGGGCCGATCATTGACTACTGCCACCTTGCTCACACCTGCAGTGATGCCATCCTTGGAGACCAAAAAATAAGGAACATAACTCAATCATTCATGAATGCACACTTATGGAGGCAAAAAGGTCCTCCTCCCTCGAAATACTAAGTACCACCTTTATGCTCTTCATATATGCCTCCCTACTCGAGATGTAGCTGATGATGTGATGAATGTACATTTCCGTGCACTTTCTAATGTATGGTCACAGTACTTGGTTCATAAATTGTAGTAACGTACTCAGAGCATTGGATCATCCAGACAGAATCACCATCCACACATACAGTCCTTGGTCTTGAATGTCGTATACCGCTCCTCCCTTGCTGAGATCCAAATTTGATGGTACCTCTTTAGATCCAATTTGCGGAATGGATGTCAACTAGTCTAGTAAATTGTCAAGTCATGGTATTGAGTAGTGATAATATATTGTGGTTTATTGATGGCTAGATTGTCAACACATTTACCAAGTGCCATCCTTTTTAGGCGACATGAGGGCCAGAACTATGCATGTGCTCAAACATCCTCACATGATACCATGGGCGAGTAGTTGCTCAGCTCAATACCTAAGCTCCTCATACATTTTTGGACCTATCTGGCGGTGAGGCCTATTTGATGACATATTGTCTAGCATAAGATCGATCATGTGTTGCATGTCCCTTAACAATAGTAAGGAACTCGGTAATTCCTCTGAAAGACGTTAACAAACTCCTCTAATAGATTTCTCAACTCCTTCGTCCTTTTCCCCTAGTCTATTAGACTTTTCTTGCTGGTCAAGACATATACAACTCCGATAGTGCCAACCTCGTTGGTGAAAGTGGTCCTGGATGGTTGGGGTCTTAGGAGGTATCCACTTGAGGCATGGCTTCTCCTTCTTCGGCAATAAAACTTTCTTTGTGCCCTCAAATAAGTAGTTGTATGCGCTAAGACGCCTATCATGGGTTCCCCCTCTATCAAATGTCCATGAACATCCGAGTAGAAGATGGCAAGTGCCTATCGTGATTATGTTGCACCAAGCCCCATGCCGACATTTTTCTCTAATTGAAAAATTAACCAAAAAATATTAAGAACTGTTAACTAATTTTTCTTCCTTATCGCTTCCAATGTTCCTTGACCTTCAACCCCAGCACCTTAACAACCTTCATAGAAATTACATTCTCGCAACTGCTCGATTTGATAAATAGGCAGCATACCTTCCTGCAAATAGTGTAGGTCTCCTACAAGATTCTTTTCTCAACCACCCATCGCCCTCCATCTCATGAGGAACGAGGCATGCTCGCCTTACAACCAGCATGTCCCTCATCACGCTAGTTTTTATATACCCTTAAAACCAACGTGTTCTTTAATAACAAAAGTACCTTTCAATAACTATATTTTTAAACAAATTAATGGAAAACATATAGTTTCTACATAATATAACATCTCAAATTTGTGCCTATAAAGTAAGAATAAGGGTATTGAAAGATACTTTTGTTATTTTACTGTAGCATTAATAAAAAAATCGAATGCCACGTTACCTCCATCGATGGAAAATGACATCATCATGCTGGAGAATGTAATTTTTATTAAAACGAGCCGTTGCCTGAAATGGCTTGAAACAAAAATTTATTGCTCAAAATAGCATATTCTAAAAAATATTGCCTGGGATAGCTCCGACGTGGCAATTTTCATATTTAAAATTTTTTTAATTTTTTTTTAAAATTAAATACCTTCCCCTAAGGGGAGGTCTGACAAAGCCATGCAAATTGCAGGGCTTTTTACTTTTTTTTTTTATTTTTTGGTCCAAATTCCAGGACTTTTTACGCTTTTATATATTTTTTAAATAAAATTATTAAATAAATTAAATATATTAATTATAATTTTATTAGTAAATTATATTTAACTTTATAATATATATTTTAGTTAAATCATATATATAATTTATAATAAAATATTTAAAATAAATTATTTATTAAATTTTAAATTATATTATGTATATATAATCTCGTAGTTTAATCATATTATTGCTATCTAATAATAGTCATTTCTTTACATATTATTTAGCATAAATTATTATATTTAAAAGACTATATAAATAAATAATTAAATATCCTTTAAAATATGTTATTTAATAAATTTAAAATATCTTAAAAGCTTATAATACATTAGTAAACATAAAAGGACTATTTTACTAGAAGGATAATATACAACATATATAATCATTCGATATTGTACCATAAGGTTTGACCATTTTATTATCACTATTGCAACATAGTATAGTCGCTATTGCCCCATAGTATAGTATCTAATAATCGTTTATGTTATAATAGTGATAATACAATATCCTTCTGGTAGGATTTTCTTTTTATATTTACTGATGGATTATAATTTTTTAGATATTTTAGATTTATTGAATAATGTGTTTCAGTAGATATTTAATCATTTGTATAATTTTTAAAATATAATAATTTATGTTAAATAATATGCGAAGAAACCACTGTTATTAGATATCACTAATATAATTAAACTATAAAATTATATATACATAATATAATTTAATATCTAATAAATAATTTATTTTATTATAAATTATATATATAATTTAACTAAAACATATATTATAAAGCTAAACATAATTTATTAATAAAATTATAATTAATATATTTAATTTTTTTTGGTCAAAATATATATATATATATATCATTTTATTTAAAAAATATATAAAAGGGTAGGGCTTTGTCAAACCTCCCTGATGGGGAGGTATTTAATTTTAAAAAAATTAAAAAAATTTAAAATATGAAAAATGCCACGTGGGAGCTATCCCAGGCAATACTTTCTAGAATATGCTATTTTGAGCAATATTTTTTTTCCAAGCCATTTCAGGCAATGGCTCTATTAAAACGACAAAAACTTAAGGGTTTTTTTTTTATTAATTCAAAAATGTCAGGGTTATTTTTATTTGATGTAGCCACACCTTAGCCTCAGCGAATTGTGGGGCCTTTTGCGGGTTATTTGGCAGATCAGGTTCTTGGTGAGATAGGTTACTTGGCTGGGTGGAAGAGAGATGCGGATGGAGGAGAGAGAGACGTGAAAAGGTTTGAACGAGTTAGAGTTTTACATTAATTAGAAGACTTTAGCTTAGATTAGATTAGTAAATTTTTATTTATCTTTTAGTCTTTTATTATAGGTCAACTAGCTCATTTATTTAAAGAAGCGGAAGACTAGAGTTTAGTTAGCATTCAATTTTCTAGAGATTTTTATTATATTTTAGAGTATTCTCCTATTCTCCGAAAGTAAGAATTTGAGTTAACAATTTCTCTTGTTTTCTTAATTATTTTAGCAATAAAAAATTAAACGAAAGCCTTGAACCTTATCTTTTCCTAATTTTCTTATCTATGTTGCATCGTTATTATTTTTAAAAATATTAGGTATTAAAATATAAAATATAAGTAACCCTATAGTTAACACACTCTAATTTCTAGAACATGTAAAGATATTTATTTAACCGGGGCAGTAAACTCTCTACATACATCATATCCTTTTTTATCGCACCAAACTCTGCATATCCTTTCCATTTTCCTTCTCAATGAGTAATAACCGAGCTCGTTCATACTCCTCTCAGGTTCGCAATCCCACTTTTTTCTGTATTCATTTTTTTTTTCCTTTTTATTTTTCACGTAGCTTGTCAAATGAAATCCGAGTTTGTAACTCGATCGGCTTATTTACGCTCAAACTAGGCTCATGTAACATTAGATTCATTCGCATCTCAAGAGCACAGCTCATTGCAGGGTTCATTTTTTTTTTTTTTTTTGTTTTTGTTTTTGTTTGGGAACAAAGGCAGGGTTCCTGTTTGATTGTGTATTTGTTAAGAACTTTGTTGTCAGATAGAATTGATTAACATATAAATTTAATGAATTACTTCATCTATAACTAGTTATTGGTTTTAGGATGGAAATAAAAAGAAAAGAAAATGAAAATTGAAAATTGAAAATTAAAAAAAATAAAAAGAACATGAAATGTGGGGTTCCTTGACCCCCAAGGATTAGAAGGTTAAAAGGCGATGAGGGTTACGTCTTGTGAAGAGAGAGAGAGATTATGAGATTTGATGTAATGAAAATTTTGATACTCGATTGAATCGTTATTTTTTTCTCTAGTTGAAAATCCCGCTTATGTTTGATTGAATTGTGGTTTTTCCTTTAGTTGAAAATTTTGATACGTGATTGGATCGTGGAATTTTCACTTCCTGGATTTTCCCAACAAACCCCACTTGATCTAATACATAGATCTCATATGTATCAACTTCGTGAGTCTAATCTAAGGTACGGTAAAATTTGATAGTATTGATCTCTTATATTTGTGTTTCTTGGCAGGGCGCACAGTCCATAACCCAGTTATCACCATGGCCGAGCACAAGTTACGAAACAACAACAGCAACTACAACAAAAGAAGGGACTGATGCCTCAAGAATCACGAGCCTCAAAGCCGATGATAGTAGAAATCTCAACTACTGGGAAACTAATAATTCTTCTCATTCTTCTGCTGCCATTACGGCCAACGGCCAATATCATAGGTACGCTACTTTTTTCTTCTTAAAACTTGGTAGTGTTAAATTTAGAGCAATTATTTTGTTGCCGCAGGATCTTCAACTAAAAGTTAGTAACAAAAATTGCCTTAGATTTAACACTACAGTTAATAATATGACATATTTTCTCTTCACTTCTCCCTACTTCCCCCAGTTTCACCCTTAGGATTTGTTAGAAAATTATTGGGTAATTGAAAAATAATTTTGTATATATATATATATATATATATATATATATATATATACACACATATAATACCTAATTAAATACCTCTTCTGATATTTATAGCTATATAGCATTTCAGTTGGTAGAAATTAAAAGGTCTGGTTCTAGGAGTTGAAAAACTTTGAAAAGGAGTCGAGCCACGATGACGCAGGAGAAAACACTACATTGGCAATCGGATCGGTTCGGGTCGGGTTGGGTTTTGGCTAAAATTCAGTTACGTCAATCTCGGGTCGGTTCAAGATGGGGTTAGGCTTGGTTTGGGTTGGGTCTGGTTGGATTAGGCTGATGTCTAGCTGGGTCAATCTTGGGTCGGATCGGGTTGGGTCAATCTCGAATTTGGTCGATATAAGGTCAGGTCTACCTCAATGAGGCTAATCTGGGGTTAGGTCAAACGATGTGTGGCTAATCTTAGGGGTTAGGTCCGCCTTAGGTCTGATTCAATTTCATATTATTCTATTATTTTATTTTTTATTGATACTTGTTTTTCTCTCAAAATTAAAAATCATTAATTAAGAAAAATTAAAGATTAGACAGTTTATATAAATAAAATAAACAAGTGAATACAGCAGTATAACCACATCGTTGGTTTGGTAGTTAGTACTGTAAACTTTAATATCGACGTGATGTTGATTTAACATATCGTGAAATGAAATTAGGTTGATAATATAATTTTTAATGGCCTACTTATGTTAGACTCAACCTAAAGCCACCATTATTTGACTATTAAAGTTTTAATTCAACTAATAATTTATCTTCAACTTTATTCTAGGATTAAAAATAAAATAAAATTGAAGACAACATAAATCATCAAAGACAAAATTAATACAATAAAACTACAATAACTATATTGATAGTGGATTCAGTATAAGAAAACCTACTGATTTTTTTTATAAACATGGACCCTATATCGCTAAAATCTTGGATCCACCACTGATTCAAAGTGAATCCTAGACAATCATTTAAGATTCCTATTAACTTAGAATTTTATAAATACATACCTTGGTCCATGTTTCGGCAAAAGTGAATTGAACTTTGAACAAGAGTGAGGGATAGTGAATGGCAGTTTGTAAGCCTTCTACTCACTGGATCGAGGATTTGAATGCGTAGATAAATCTTATGCATCTCAAAGAAGGACTAGCAACCTTCATATAGAAAACTTGGAGTCTGTCCGTGGAAAACTTCTAATCATATTTAAATTTTGACTCCATATTGTACCTAAAGAGTTGTTAGCTATTAGGAAACCAACGATTTTCTGTTGAATAAGTAACTTAACTAGAAAAATACTTGTACTAGGAGGCCAAAACTTTTGGTGTAATTGACACAATGGCTCACGCATCCAACAATGTTCCAACATTCTCCAAATTTGATCCAACGTGTGAATCGTGCAAGTTCTAAATTATCAAATTTGAAAGACTCATTATGGCCACAATATTTATGGTCTCTTATGAGGCGTCATCTAGGGTTTAAACATCAAATTCAACAAAGATTTACACACAAACTTAAGTGGTAGTACACTTTTATGGCCAGTGTATACCTTCAGGAATCATGAAATGCAACAAAATATTGATCAAATGCCTCCCAATATGGAGTCAAGCAAAAACCACTTTTGGATCATTTTGATTCATGTACTTTTATCGAGTATATGATGGTTCACTTACTGTTTCCAAAGAAACTTTAGATTCAAAGCTTATGCGTGGAACTAGAAACACTTACAGTTCACACTAAAGCTTGTAACTTTTGATTGTGAGGGAAATTTGTATAAAAAGCGTACTATAACGATCCAACGACCTCAAGGAGTGTAGTGAACCATTGTTCTCAAAACTTATTTTGTTCGATACCAAAATAGTCTTGGGGGATACAATGAAACAAAAAACAAAGTGAAGTAGAGTCCGAGACAAAAAGACTAGACAATGAATAATTTTTAAGTTATTTTTTTCAAGTATTTTTAAAGCCAATTTACAAGTATATTTTCAAGTTCTTTCAGTTATATCTCAAACCTGGTTTGGTGGGGGGTTTGTATAAATTACTAAGTGTCCCTTTGCCCTTCAAAAAAGGCCTAAAAACATTTTCCAAACATTATAAAAAATCGTGCAAAAAAGGGGCCAAAAACTGCCCTATCAACACACAACTGTGTGTTGAAGCAATGTATCAACACACAACTGTGTGTTGAAGTTGTGTGGCCACACACAGGATTTGTGTGTCAATACACAACATTAAACTTTGGACATTAGAGTTTTTGTAAGATGTGTGTCGACACACAGATCCTTTATGTCGACACACACCTTCCGGAAAGCCTTTCTAGTATATGTATGTCTACACCATTCCATATATTGACACATATCATACCCAAGCCAAAACTCATTCAAAACACTTTATTTTGAAAATACACCAACATCCATAGTTGTTAACCATTCATATAAATCACACCTATTCATTAAACTTCAAATATTAAAGGTCTCATTGAAGCTTGCAATGTATGATTCCATGTTAGTTAACCATTTTCACATCTCACATTTGTGCATAGAACTTGAAATACTTCAGGCTGCCACTACAACTTGCAATTTGTTGTTCCATATTAGTTAGCCATTCACACAAATTACACTTATGCATGAAACTAGAACTACTTAGCTCTCCCATTGAATCTTGTAATTTTTTGGTTCGATGATGATTAACCATTCATACAAACCCTTGCAAAGTCTGCTTTAGAATACGCATTTGAAGCACAAGTCAATGTGTACATGCAACTTAAGGTTAGTCATGCAACAAAATTGACATCATACAAACAAGTACTTCAATCATATTTATGTCGAACAATCTCATAATCCAACAAAATCAACATAAGAAATGGAAAAAAAAATAGTTAAAATTTTTCTTGGTCTCGAGGTTTTTTTGCAAGTAACACATCACTTTTTGATCACACACTGATAATTTATTACTTAATTATCTCATGCCATCTTAGAATTCACAATGGTTTTTAATCACATGCCAATGATTTATTACTCAATTGATAGGCAACTCTTGGTTGAAAGATCATTTGAAGCCAGCAATATTTGTCAATGAATAAACTACAACTTTACACTTGCAGACATAGACTTAATGTCAATAAACCGATTAAACTTGTCCATTTGATAGCCATTTGAATCACAACCTCATAGAATTTTTGTATACCATCATCGTCTCGATGTTGGTTTTTAGACCATATATTTACCTTTTTAAGTTCACAGGTTGTATTTTATTTTTCCTTAACTTCAAAATTGTATGATTGTTAAATATAAATATTATCAAAATAACATGCAAGAAAGTAGCTTTGACATCCATTTCTTACCACTCCAATTTAAATCAATAATAAAAGTAAAGTTTGTAAATGTGTCTTTTCTTTTAGAGATAAATAAACGGACTTGTCATAATTGAACGCCTTTTTAGATGAAACCCTTGAGCCATTAACAAGGTCGTTTTATTCATTTAGAATTCCTCTTAATCTTAAATACGAGTTGTACCTCTTAGGGAGTGCCACCAAATCCCAAGTTCTATTGTCAACCATAGATTGCACGACAACAATCTATTTTTTAGCATGTACAATGATATATTTTTTTTTCGATAATTAGCGACAAAACCTGCACTACAAAATTAGGTGTACCTACAAAAGTAGACCCCATAACAAAATGCAAGAGTTTTAGCGAATTATTGTCATGGTTAAAGGCCGAACCAACCCAAAATTGACTTGACCCATAGTCAACGGCTAGCTTAACTTGAGCCCAACCCAACTCGGTTTTGAACCTTACTCAATTGCCAGGTCTATTTTGTACCATAAGTAGATACTCTTCACTCTAGTCCAACTACGTTTGGTTGGAGTTCATCCTTTTTTTGCTGAAAAATACAAAGATGGCACATAATTACAATAATCCTGTGCCACATTTAGCAATTTTATCTAAAATTTCTGGACTTGACTAAAACTCATTTGATTAAGTTTTTTTGATAAAAATCTTATTAATAATAAAACTTTAAAACATAAAGGTACCTCATTATATATATATATTAAAATTTCAGGTATTTAGATGATAAATTCTAAGAACTCATTGTGGTAGTACCAAACTTTCGATTTGATATAATATTTTGTACCTATTTCAAATGTAAAATATTTTGATGAATACACTGACTTTTTGAGTTTTATTTTTCAGGTATTCTGTTTTTGTAACACTGTCAAAAATCTATTACTTTTTCCTAAAATAATTTAACCCCAAAAAGAAAATACTATAAACATAATTTGATTTAATGTAGAAAAGTTAAATTCAACTTAAATAATTTTAAAATAAGAAAAAATTTTACCCGCTCCTTCTCTTTCGCCAGCCCCAGCACCACTATCACCGATGATTGGTAGCCCTTCTAATTCTGCTTCGGTGAGTGCACCGGCTTTGGTAGTCCTTCCAATGGTACAGCGGCAGCGACCTTCGCCGTTGCAGGATTGGGCCTTTGGGTCCAATTCGGTTGTACCTGTACGGATTTGGATAATTTAAGGTTTACAATAAAGTAAGGTTGGTTCAGGAGCGGGTTCACCCATTGAAGCTTTGGGTCACTTCTGATTCAGTTTATTACTTTTTTGGGTCATCTTGGGTTTGGGTCAAGGGTCGGGTTCTACTAGTTTTGGATCATCATAATTCTACTATTTGGTACCCTTATGGTATGAACTACTTACCAAAGCTTAAATTATACTTTTACCTTCATATTTATTGTATTACTAATAAAAGTATTTAATGATCTCTTATAAAATATAGGTTAGTGATATTGTCTAGACATTTTTTGGTAATACCACGGTAATAATACAGACTTTTATGATTTTGTTGTGTTGAAATTACTCTAGCATTAACATAAAATGCCCTAACAATATCACTATCCAAAATATACTGTAAATAACTATTATTGCATTTGAAACACTTGGGTTAATTCAAATTTCAGGTCAAGTTGGGTTACAATTTAGGATATTTCGGGCCAAATTGGGTTAGATTAGCTGTGGGTCAGGCTAGGTGTAATCGAGTAATGGAGAGAGGCTAGGTAAGCAGGCGACGTTTGTGCCACTCATTTGCTGGAGAGCAAAGCATCAGGTAGGAGGGTGACGATATATATGCAGGGTGCCGTTCTTATGAGAGGGTGAGAGTGTGAAAGGAGTCAATCTTCACCCTCTATTGTAATAGACGGTCAAGATTTGTTAGACAATAAAAAAAAAAAAAATTTATGACAAAGATTTATTAAATATTGGAAAAAAATAATTTTCTTCCCTTATCTCTTCTTTCCTTTTTCCCCATGAAAGAGTATGAGCCGTAAATTATTAATTTTTTAGTATCTAATAAATATTAGCTGTCTATTATAATAGACGGCCATAGGTGCCGTTAGAGTGGGTACTTACATGTATGGATGTGGTGCTATTCATGCCGCACAGGCCCAACCGTGACACTATATAAATGGGCCGAAAAACGGAATGGCCCAGGTGAGAATAATTGGTGTCGCACTTTGGGCCTTAAAGCCCAATCGCTTGGGATGAGCTACCAATGTCCACATTGTGCTGTATCTTGGCCCAGATTCTCGGCTGTTTTTGGCGCACGTGCACCGAAATTTTCAATAACTTAAGAGTATAATCACAATAGAATTATTTTAATCGGGTTTAATTTTTTTTTTTTTTTTTTTTTCCTTACGTCTCTTGGTGAGAGTTGATTTAATTAATATTTTCCTTATTTTTTTATTAACTTCGTCAATAAAATTTAGGAAATACTTTTGACTCCCTCCATTTCTCCTTCTAATAATTCAATGATTTATACATTGGAGAAACAATTGATAACGTTTACTAGAAAGTTTTAAAATATTTTCTTTTTGAATATTCTATCTTTTTATTTTTTCAAAATATATAATCATTGTTCAGGTTGGGGGTCCTCAGAAACAGTCTCCTTTTCTGCCCGAAGGGGTAAGGCTGCGTACATCACCCCCCGCAGACCCTGCGTTCTGCGGGAGCCCCAAGGCACTGGGACTGTTGTTGTTGTTATTGTATATAATCATTGTTGTACATACATATAGCAAGATGTCATATGATATCACATTAACAGCTCAATATTTGCTTCAATTTAGTTCCCACCAAAAAAAAAAAAAAATCTTCAATTAAAGATTTGTCTCACGAGTTATCACCTCATATCAAACTGAAATCATATTAATTAACATTACGAGTCAAGTTATTAAGATCAGAACAAGCAATCTCTCGATCAACTCAGCTGACTCTAAAAATATTACCAATTTAATTATATTAAACACAGGTGTAAGGTGAAAATTTAAGAATAATTTTATACTCAAACAATATATTTTAATACTTCACAATGGAAAATTAATGTTATGTTTAGAGTAAATTACATATTAATATCCTGGAGTTTGATATATTAATTCTTTTAGTTCAAAATATTACATGTATTTAATAAAATGATTCAATAGCTGTGTCTAAAGGTGGAAAATATGCCAATCTTTCAACTCTTCTTCGTTAGCAATGTCACAAAATAGAGTTTCAAGGAGTTGGATAAGGAGAATAGTATTGATTGTGGGGTTTTTAACAAATAACGACCCAATTTGCATTATTTATACTATTTTATTAAATATGTAACATCTGAACTAAAAATTTATTTCACAAAATTTGTAGACTAGAAAATTAGGGTTATTTACATTCTAGTACCCCAACTTTTTTGAAAATAATAAAAAGAACTTTGACCTTTTTGAATTATTAAAAAGGCCCCCAAGTTTGTCATATTAATAAAACGGCCCCTAAATTTTTGTTGCATTAATAAAAAAGGCTTCTGTCTGATGTAATGATGTCATTTTTACTCAACATAACTGATGTGACAACTGTATTTTTATTGATTACAGTAAAATGACAAAAATATCTTTTAATAATTATATTTTGAAACAAATTAAGTGAAAATAGATATCTTCTATATAACATAACATCTAGAATTTTATGCTTATAAAGTAATAATAAGGGTATTGAAGCGTGCTATTGGTCATTTTATTATAGCACTAATAAAAACCAATTGCCGCGTTAGCTCTGTCGATGGAAAGTAACGTTATCACGCTTGAGAGGTGCCTTTTTATTGATACAACAAAAACTTAAAGGCCTTTTTAATAATTCAAAAAGGTCAGGGTCCTTTTTATTATTTTCAAAAACGTCGGAGTACTAAAATGTAAATAACCCAAAAAAATTAATAACTAAACCTCAAGTTACTAATTTATAATTTAGCCTTAAATTTATTCAATTAAAATACCTAATGCAATTACCAAATAATGTTCCAAAATTCACTAACTTATACTAATATGATTAAAAGTAACTATTTTTCTTGTGAACTAACATCCATCTTATGTTTGATGAGCTTATTTAGCTCACCGTTTTCAAATTATCAAAAAAAGAATATATTTTTACTAAACTAACATTCATTTATGTTTGCATGACTTGGATCGAGAAGGACTTGAGATTTTATCAATTCAAGCAAGATTCACGATACAATCGTCGGTACAGGTCAGATTCTCTCCTATTCTTACTTATCTACTCGTAATATATGTCCATGTTATTATTTATAACGAAGAAGCTCATAAAAATTGTTATGCAAATGCGAATTCGGAAATTCAACCTTATGATATTTCATTGGTGAAATATCATAAAAAACCACTAGAACTATTAGTTAAAATCAAAATGACATCCCAAACTTTAATTTTATCAAAAACGGTCTCAAATTATTAGTCAAAATTAACATGATACCCAACTTCAAGGAGAGAATGCAAAAATATGTTCATTTAGGATTCGAGATGGGGATTTGAGACCCCAAAAAACATAAAGATATTTATCAATTAGTACTCTAACCTAAAGATTGTTACGGCATCATGTCATAATCTTCCACATGCTTGATCCCAAGAGATCACATGCATTCTCTTTAGAACTATCATACCTTTTTTTATTTTTTGATAATTATGAGGAAGAGAATCTTTAGAAGAGTATAGGAGATAGTCTTCTAAAGATATAACAATCAAAGACACACAGATAAAAGAATAGAGAGAAAGAAGAAGGGAAAAGACGAGAAAAATCAGAACTAGCGTACCTTCTTCCAAAAGAAATTTGAAAAGAAAAAAAAATAAAAAAGAAAAGAAATGCAGAGTTTATATATGTTAGCATAGAATTTGGATTAGACTAGATCAAGATAGTCCTGCCTGCTTCAGAAGGCAAATCGCTTTTCCAACCTTGTAACCTAGGAAAAAAAAAGCTTGTCCAATAAAATTGTTTGGCCAAATTGTAAAAATACTATTTTTGCTGGAAGCATTTTTTTGCTGAAGTACTTTGTAAAAAATGCTTTCAATGAGAATATTTCTATCTCAAAAAAATTTTAATCTTTGCTACTGTTTCCGCTTTAAAGAAGAATCACTATTTTTCTACTTCCACTTAAAAGTAGAGAAAAAACTTTTGTGACCAAAGCTTATTTTTTTTAAGGCCAATGCCCTTAAATCCTTAAAAAAATGATTTTGTTGAAAACAATTTTTTTTAGAAAACAGTTTGGTTAAACTAGCTCTTACATTCATGAGAGGATACTCTATCATGAATTAAACACAGCCAAGCACAAAATATTTTCTGAAGTTATTATTATAGAATGTTGAGAGATGTTGGTTTTTGTATTACGAGTTCTCTCGCTGCTTATAAAAAAAAAAAAAAAAAAAAAGTTTATGGGATATAGTGGAGAGTGCAAGGTTCCTTCTTAACTTCATATTATATGATATTATAACTATTTGAAAAAAGGCAAGTAATACCAGCAATGAGCTGTTGGGTTTGATATAGTGGTTAGATTACTTACTCTCTAAGGTTTTGGATATCTTTTTGGCCCTGGACGTTAGTGGCTCTTCTTAGGACATTGTTGTACCTCGTTATCATATAAAAGAAAGTAATATTAGCTTAGAAGGGACAACTTAAATTCCATTGTGAGCTTTCTTAAAGTGCTTGAACTTGGAGTCTTCTGGCAGGTACCTCAACATGAAGGATAAACACATCACATGATCTATTGAATCTATTTTAAAGAAAATATCACTCAATCATACCAATTTTTTTGGGTAATTAGAGAAATAGCTTAGAATCCAACAAAGGGCACACTCGGAGAAGCGGGGCCCAAGAGAACTCAATGATACCATAGTAAGCTTGTTTCGTATCGAGCTTCAAAGCGACAAAGCCAACCGTGTTTCTTGTTGTCCTAATGCCATCATAATTTCATGGGTAAGGAGAATAAATAATAACAACAAACCCAGTGCTTCAAAAGCTCATGCCTAAGCAGGTTTTTTTTTGGGGGGGGGGGGGGGGGGGGGGGGGGGGGGGGGGGGGATGTACGCAGCCTTACCCCTTTGGGGTGTTACCTTAAAAGGAGGCTGTGTCATGGGTAAAGAGAATACGATCATTAACTGACCCAAAGCAAAGATACCTCGAGCTAGGTGAACCAGCTTATACCATGATACATACTAAATATGTAGGTTAAGTACTAGTTAGTTTAGTAGGTTTGTGGGTTGCTAGATACTAGATGATTAGTTAGATAGTTTGTTGGAAGTTGTGAAGATGTCGTTTAGAATCTTGTTATTAAATAAATGAAGCTGTAATATCTCATAATGAAGATATAAAAGAAATGATATTACTAATTCCCTATCTCTTCTTCCCTCTCCCTCCTCAATTCTCTCTTAATTCTTCTCTCTCTCTATTCTTCTTCTTCTCCTAAATTCTTCTTCAGATCTAATTCAAATTAAGATCCAAACATAATTGATTATATCATAGTAAGTAAAACAAAATTTCCTGGACTAATTTGTCTAAATTAGTTGGAATCAATTAATCCAAAACTTTAGAAATGCTATTATAAATTATATTACTAAGGCTAATCAATTAAAGTTTGCAAGAATTTTATGGGCAATCCACTTTAGAAGTAACAGCAATAAAGTTAGGGTTAATATCTTGGAGATGTTGTCTATTAAATTTCGCTCGGCCTTAAGATAACCCATAGAATTGACACATATGAGATCTATATTAAGTTCGAGTGGGGTTATACTAAAACCAATCGACATCAAGTGGAGTAACCAACTATGCTTGTAAATTGATCTCTTCACTCTCACAACTCGTATGTGGGATTCGAATTGCCAGGCTCACATGTGAAGTCTCAATAGTTTCCACAATAGAAAGAGGCATTAACAAATTTGACCACATAAGACTGACTAGGTACTCATACCTTCGAAAAGATGCTCCAAATCTGTTCGGACATGGAGGTTTAGGAGGATGCATTTAAAAGATCAGTTCTTTTGCCTCCTAATGTAATGCATCTTGAGTGAGCGTCATGTTATCAGTGTTGATGTCTAAAAAGTTAACCCTCCAAACTTAAAATGCAAAGAGAAATTATGATATGTTTTTCAACAATTGGTGACAAAAGTCAGTAAATAAGGCAAGCGCGCTTGCAAGAGCGAGGTCTGAGCGTACACGCAGAGAGAAATTACAGTTTACTCAAGAAACATTACCTTCTTGATTGTCGAACTTGATACTGTATGCGTCTTTTGAGTTTCCATGCTGCTTTTGCTCTATCCTTGTATTAGCAGGCATTTGAAAAGAAAAAAAATTAGAATTTTTGTTAAAAAGAGGTGAAGCGGGCACGTCAAATTCAAAGAAATAAGCTCAGAAACAACAAAAAAAAAAATAACTAGGGTTTGTATTCAGAAAAATGATGAATGAATCCAACAACAACTATAGCGAGTATTTATAGGCAAACGAAAAAAATCCTAGAATGCAAAATTATGAAATACCCTAAAATATAAAATTACGAAAATACCCCTAAATTATGTTGAAAACATAAAAGTGGCCAAAACACACATTTAGAGGCCGAATTTGGGAAAATAAATGAGGGCAAATAAAAAGCCGTTGGGTTTGCATAGTTCAGTCTAATAGACTTGATTTGATAGGTTATGGGTCTCATAACTTCTTACGGATCAAAAGTTATGGATGTTTGAAGTAGCCCGCGGAAACTAGTGCTTTCAGCCCATCTGTTTGGGTTTATGGCAGTCCAACTACTCCAAAAACTCTTCGACCACTCGTCCTACATCAGATGGGGTAGCAAGACAGGAGATAGATCAAAAGAGCTATGCTCGCCCTTAATGTTAAGTGATGAAAAGGAGAATACTCAATCGACAATGCTGACGGGCATTGAGCCTTAAGTTGATGATATGAAAATCTGCTATAAAGACTTCATGTGCATTCGTAAAGACACAACCACTGTGGCAATTGTTAGGAAATGACACACACAGAAACCCTAGATTGGGTTCCAAAATAAGTGAAATCAGGATAAAGAAAGAAAATGACACAAAGGTTTACGTGGTTCAGCCGAAGCCTACATCCACGGAGGGGGAGCAACGAAATTTCACTATAAAATTCAGAGGTATTACAAGAGTATTTTACTCTCTCACTCTTCTGTTTCTTTTATTTTGTTTACTTTGCCCTGCCATTCCATAAGACACAAGGCTCTATTTATAAGCCTAGAACAGCCATGGAGCTCAATAATGTCTTCCCATTACTACCATCAACAGTAGCCAGTTGGTTAACAAAAGTGGGTGAGCATTAAATGTGGTGGTGGAAGAAATCAGCTTCCAAATCTTTGCTGAAGCAAATCAGCCAAACAGTCTCCACCTAACAAATCTCCCCCTTAGAGACTGATGCGGCTTATAGACAACCTCTGCTCATAGTATTCCCCATGCTCCCCCTCGAACACTATCATCAGGTGTTAAGTCCAACTGAAGCTGCACAGAGCTTTAGCTTATCAAGGGTCACACGCTTCGTCAGCATTTCTGCTGGATTCTCACTTCCACGGATTTTCTCCAAACACAGCTCCCCTTCTTCAAGCAAATGACGAATGAAGTGATATCGAATCTGGATGTGTTTGGTTCTGGTATGAAAAGCGGCATTCTTCGCTAGAAAGATCGCACTCTGGTTATCACTGTATAAAGTGCCCTTCTCCAGTTTCTTTCCCAACTCAGTCAAGAAGCTCTGTAGCCAAACCATCTCCTTTGCTGCTTCGGACACAGCAATGTACTCTGCTTCTGTTGTTGACAACGCAACAACCTTCTGTAAAGTTGAACACCAAGAAATGGCAGTACCACCAAAGGTATATACATAACCAGTAGTACTCTTTCGACTGTCAATATCTCCAGCAAGATCAGCTTCCACGTAACCTTGCAAACTCTGACCAGCAGATGTAAAATTAAGACAAACATCAGTAGTACCTCGAAGGTATCTCATGATCCATTTCACTGCTTCCCAGTGCTGTCTTCCAGGATTGTTCATGTATCGGCTCACCACTCCCACTGCATGGGCAATATCCGGTCGAGTACAAACCATAGCGTACATGAGTGACCCAACAGCTGAGGCATATGACACCCTACTCATCTTCTCACGATCTTCCGTTGACTTAGGTGCTTGATCTCGGCTAAGTTAGAAATGATTTGCAAAAGGAGTGCATACGGGTTTAGCTTTATCCATGTTAAACCGCTTCAATACTCATTCAACATACTCGGCTTGTGATAACTTCAACGTACCAACGGCTCTGTCTCTGATAATGCGCATGCCAAGAATTTGCTTTGCAGGCCCCAAATCCTTCATGGCAAAGAGACTTGACAATTGTTTCTTCAGATTCTCAATCTCCTCAATATCGGACCCAGCGATCAACATATCATCGACGTATAGTAACAGAATGATATATGAGGAGTCAAAGTGTTTGATATAGCAGCAATGGTCTGCTTGACATCTGGTATAACCGGCATTACTCATGAAATTGTCGAACTTCTTATACCATTGTCTCGGAGCCTATTTCAAACCATACAAACTTTTCTTCAATTTACAGACCATATGCTCCTTCCCGGATTCTATGAATCCCTCTGGTTGATGCATGTAGATGTCTTCTTCCAGGTCACCGTGTAAGAAAGCTGTTTTCACATCTAACTGCTCAAGATGCAAGTTTTCAGCTGCCACCAGCCCTAGAACAAGCCTGATGGTTGTAAGCTTCACCATTGGAGAAAAGATCTCAGAATAATCAATTCCCTGCTGCTGCTGAAAACCCTTTACGACGAGCCTGGCCTTGAATCTCTTACTGCAGTTCATCTTTCACTCGATAAACCCACTTGTTGTGCAAAGCCATCTTTCCTATCGGTAACTCTGTCAACTCCCAAGTCTGATTGTCATGTAAGGATCTCATTTCATCTTCCATAGCAAACTCCCACTTGCTAGCATGTTCATCTTCAAGGCTTTCTTCAAAACTCTGCGGTTCTCCTCCATCAGTAAGCAGAATATAGTTCAAAGATGGGGAATATCATTCCGGAGGTCTGATAGTTCTGTCAGACCTGCGCAAGGATGGAGCAGGTGTACTCAGCTCTGCTTCACGTAGAACTTCCTGTTTGAATGACTGGCACTGGAGAGTCTTTTGGTTCACTGGACTGAGGAGTGATGTCAAGAAGCGGCTCCAAACTGACAAACTCTGGTTCATCCCGAGCAGATCTCTCATAATCTTTCTCTAAGCTGGCTCGGTCCCGGTATAGGACTTTCTCATTGAAGACAACATCTCGGCTTCTAACGATCTTCCGGTTTTGTTCATCCCAAAACCGATACCCGAACGACTCATCACCATACCCGATGAAGAAACACTTCTTTGACTTGGCTTCAAGCTTATTCCTGGCATCGGAATCAAGCAAGACATAAGATGTGCATCCAAAGACTCGTAGATGAGTCAATTTCACCTCCTTGCCACTCCAGACTTCTTCCGGCAATCTGAAGCCTAAGGGAACGGATGGACCACGATTGATTAGATAAACAACAGTGTTAACAGCATCTGCCCAGGACATCAAGGGCAGACCAGCATGCAACCTCATGCTCCGAGCCCGTTCATTTATGGTTTTGTTCATGCGTTCAGCAACACCATTAAGCTGAGGTGTCTTGGGGGAGTTTTCTCCATTCTTATTCCGTTTGCAGCACAATATCTGATAAAACCACCATCAATGTATTCACCTCCATTGTCGGAGCGCAAACATTTCAGCTTGGAATCTGATTCCATCTCTGCCATAGCCTTCCACTTCTTGAATATTTTGAACACCTCTGACTTGTGCTTCAAGAAGTATACCCAGACCTTCCTGCTAAAATCATCAATAAATGTTACATAAAATTGGGAACCACCAAGGGAAGATACTGGGGCAGGTCCCCAGACATCAGTGTGCACTAACTCCAGCCGCTGTGATCTTGGTGCTCGACCTTGCTTTGAAAAACTAACTTTCTTCTGCTTGCCAAGGATACAGCTTTCACATGTCCCAAGGTCTAATGACGTCACGTTTGGTAATTTTCCTTTTGCAGCAAGGATCTTCATGCCCTTCTGACTTATATGTCCCATCCTGCAGTGCCACAGTTCAGAAGTATTCTTGGATTCTGCAACAAAAACACTGTCAACTGGTTTCGAGGTTAAATACAACATGCCCGATTTCACACCACGGGCTAGCACCAGCGCACCCTTCGAAACCTTCCACTTTCCATTCGAGAAAGTGACAGAATGTTCGCTATCATCTAGCTGTCCCACAGAAATCAAGTTCTTTTTCAATTTTGGCACATGTCTAACATCGGTTAGAGTCCAAGTCGACCCATTTGGTAACATTATACAAACGTCACCCTTTCCCACGATATCTAGTGGTTGGCCATCAGCTAAGTACACTTTACCGAAATTCCCGGCCACATAGTTTTTAATCACCTCCTGACACGAGGTCGTGTGAAAAGATGCACCAGAGTCTAACACCCAATCATCGATTGGAGAATTTACAGCAAGAAGCAAAGCATCCTGTACTTCCTCGGTTACAGTATTAGCTGAGTCTGAGTCAGACTTCTTAGCGGCTTTACAATCTCGTTTAAAATGACCTAATTTCCCGCAATTCCAGCAAGTAATTTTACGACCCATTCGACTTTTACTTCTCCCCCTAGGTCTAGACTTAGACCTACCTCTACGTGAATTTTTCTCAAAATTTCAACCACGGGTTTCAACATTTAAGGCCGAACTCGAAGTGTTTGACTCGCCAGAGTCATGCCGGCGCACTTCTTCCGACAAGATTAAATCACGTATATTGTCATATTTTAACTTTTCTTTGCCCGTGGAATTGCTAACGGCCATTCTCATGGCCTCCCAGCTGTTAGGTAACGACGCTAACAGCACTAACGCCCATATTTCATCATCAAAATTAATATCCACTGATGACAACTGATTTGCAATGGTATTAAATGCATTCAAGTGTTGAGTAACGGGAGTACCTTCCGACATCTTCAAGTTGAACAATTTTTTTATCAAATGTACCTTATTGTTCGCTGATGGCTTTTCATACATCTCTGAGAGTGCTGACATCAAGGTCGCCGTTGTCTTCTCCTTAACGACGTTGTGAGCTACCGACCCGGACAAGGTAAGACAGATGACACCCAGAACCTGTCGATCCAACAAATCCCATTCCTCGTCCTTCATATCGTCCCGCTTTTTACCCAACAAGGGCAAATGCAATTTTTTTTCATACAAATAATCTTCAATTTGCATGCGCCAGTACCCAAAATCAGTACCGTCAAATTTTTCAATACCCAAAATTTTTATGTCCTCGGATGCCATAAAAAAAATTTATGTTGGGCTGCAAAAAAAATTTTTTTTTTTAATTAACACTGATTTTTTTTTTTAATTTTTACTTTGGTCAACTATTAAAGTTGACCAAAACCCAAAAACAAATCACAACTTCAATTCTTTCTTCTTCTGCGTCTTCTCTGTCTCTCTCTCTTCGTCTTCTCTTTCTCTCACCGAGCGATTCTCACTCTCCTTCGAACACCACCGCTTTGACGCCGAGAACCACCGATTTCAACAACTTCGTCGATTTCAGAGAGGGCTACCACCGGGGACCCGACTTTGGTCGATTTCACGACCACCACCACCGGATCTTCGTCACCAAGCCCAAAAAACACTAGATCTGGCCAGATACCACCAGATCTGCTCACCTGTGCTCCGATTCGACCACCGAGCACCACTAACCACCAGATTTGGGATGGAGGCCACCAAATCCGTACACCTCCGACCACGCGGCCGGAGCACCACCGAGGTTCGTCCGTCCTCTTTCTTCCTCCTTCACCTCTGTCAGACCCGATTTGGGTCTAAAACGGCTCTGATACCAGTTGTTAGGAAATGACACACACAGAAACCTTAGATTGGGTTCCAAAATAAGTGAAATCAGGATAAAGAAAGAAAATGACACAAAGATTTACGTGGTTCAGCCGAAACCTACATCCACGGAGGGGGAGCAACGAATTTCACTATAAAATTCAGAGGTATTACAAAAGTATTTTACTCTCTCACTCTTCTCTCTCTTTTATTTTGTTCACTTTACCCTGCCATTCCATAAGATACAAGGCTTTATTTATAAGCCTAGAACAGCCATGGAGCTCAATAATGTCTTCCCATTACTGCCATCAACAGTAGCCAGTTGGTCAACAAAAGTGGGTGAGCATTAAATGTGGTGGTGGAAGAAATCAGCTTCCAAATCTTTGCTGAAACAAATCAGCCAAACAGTCTCCACCTAACAGCAATGTGGACAACAATACCCCTTAAAGTGCTGCGCATATCCTAAAAGGACACCAGTGGTTTAGCTAAGGGCGAATTAATGCGGGACAATCAGGGGGAGAATTGGGTTAAACTCACTGCCAAAGACACAAAAGAGGTATAGCTAAGGGAACGATGTTTATAGTAGCCCATATGGACTAGGTTCAAATAAGACATGCGTAGGTAGACAGTTAGTGATAAACGTGGCAGTGAGAGTAGCAACAACCCAAAATTAACCAGGCATGTCAACCTCTATCAGCACAGTATGTGCCACTCCTAGTATGTTTCGACTCTCTGTAAATTTTTTTTCTTATAATACCGACATTTCGCAAAAGTAAAACCCAAGACCGCACCAAATTGGGGCAAAACAAAATAAAGGATAAAACCAAATGGACCAAAAAGGGAACACAAGCAACCAAGAGCACAAAATACAAACCACGCTATCCACAACCCAAACAAAAAGCTACAGCAACAACTAACTTCAAAAAATCTAACTAGATCCTGACAGAATGCCCCTCCTAATCATGACACTTCCTATTTTATCTTCAGTGTTGGTATAGTCTTCTACCGTATGTTGATTCCGTATGTAATTCTTTTATAATTATGTTTTTTTGGACTGGGATGTTGTTGTATTTTTGTCTCGTTTTGATACCCGCTTTTATACGAGTTGATCCAGGTCTCGTTTTGTACAAGTTTCTTGTAATGTATTGCAACTATGTCGCTAATTATCAAAAAATAATAGAATGCCCCTCTGCAAAAGAAATCCTCTCATCGGTCTCCAGAGCTAGGAACACGAGTCGAGCTCAAATTGGACTAGCTTGTAAGGCACTAAATATCCCTGGCAGTGTCCTTCGGAGAGTAGAGAAAGGCCTCACACAAAGCCTTAACCTTGAAACCTAATCTAAGCTAGACTTTGCGGGGACTTTCTTTCTCACTCTGATGTCCACCACAAACACTATCTTGTTTCTAGAGCTCCAAATAACCCAAATTATAAAAAAGATCTAGTTGATCATGTTAGATTATGTCTCAAATTACTTGTTTTAATTTTATGGGGTTGCCGTAAGGTCACCGATCGATCGGCCCGTTCCGATCGATCGGGTCCCTCCTGACCTGCGTCTGTATAAAGGACGTAGGGTTTACGCTATAAAGTCTCCAATCAAAGGTGAGGCGCCGCCATTGAGAGAAAAAGAGGTGATTTCGTAATTCCTCCAAGATTTTTAATGCTATGAGAGTTCAGAGGGAATGATTGTAATTCTTCCATATATCTCGTTCTGGGAAGTGTCGTTGTAATTCTTCCGTTCAGTTAATAAAGAATCTCCATATCCGCCTGTGGTTTTCTCCCCTCTCGATTGTAGAGGGGTTTCCACGTAAATATTGTGTGTTCTTGTTTTGTTCTTTCTTTCTCCATATTTGTTTACTTCTCGTTTTGAGTGATCCGTTCAGTTAATAAAGAATCTCCATATCCGCCTGTGGTTTTCTCCCCTCTCGATTGTAGAGGGGTTTCCACGTAAATATTGTGTGTTCTCGTTTTGTTCTTTCTTTCTCCATATTTGTTTACTTCTCGTTTTGCGTGAGTCATATTATTTGAATCAAATCAAGTAATTAGGGTTTACGCTTCCGCATTAAGATTTTCCTAACAAATTGGTATCATAGTATATCAGATTTGTTTAAGTTTTCTTCACAAATTGGTATCAGAGCCCTGTTTATTTCGATTTGATAATATGACGTCCGTAATTAGATCCGAAGTTGAGAAGTTTGGTGGTCAAGGGAGCTTCATGTCACGGACTGCCTAACTTAGTAGGATTTTTACTTAAGTAGGCCTTGTACTTAGGAATATTCTAGAAAGGCCTAGGACGTGCTAGTGCCTTCAAGAATATTCATAACTTATGTTTTGAGTTTGAGTTCATGTATGTATGAAGAGTCATGTCCCTTGGTGCAAAGGACGTGCCCCATGGGGCCTTGACAAGGTCCATGCACACGGGCCTTTGGGAATGGACATGACCCTTCCTTTGATGGATGAGTGTATGTGGGGGAGACGTGTCCCTTGGCATGAAGAGACGCGTCCCTTGAGTCCTTGACATGGTCCAAGTGCGCGGGTCTCATGAGGGGGTCACGTCCCATCCATGGAGGCATGTCCTTGACAAGTAGAGAGGTGTCCAATGAACCTTGACTTGGTACATTGTACACAGCTCTTTAGGCGAAGGACATGTCCCTTCCATATAAAAGTAGGATGCTTGTAAATGTATGCACATGGACACAGTTTGCATATAGAGACACGTCCCTAAGGGAAGAGGCGCGTCCCTAGCATGTCACACGGTTCATGTGGATACATGTACTTAGGATGGATTTATTCAATGTATCTAGAATAAGATACATGCACACGGTTTATACAAGGGGAGTGTCCCAACTGTGTGCATGCATGCACATAGGTAGAGTTATGTCTTTTGGTGAAGAGATGTATTCCTTTAATTGTAAATATGCTTGAGTATAAATAAAGATGGCATGGCATTGCCAAGGGGAGACAGAGATCAACCCAATTAATCCAATCTCTCTCTCTATTGTTCCATATACTTAAACGTGTGAATCATACTTGTGTCACTAATATTTTCCCTTGTCTTCTAAACGCTTTCCTTGTGTTAAATACTTCCGCATTATATTATTTCCGCATTAACATAACCAATGGGTTATCGAGAAGCCTGACTTAGCGAGGTACTTTCGGAGTGAAGTTAAGTGGCGCATGGGCTTGACAAGGGTGTCAAAAACTGTCCCATGACAGTTGGTATCAGAGCAGTTACGAGAATGGCAGGAAGCGTTGCTGTAGAAGATGGGAACGTTAGTACGTCACAAGTTGTGGAGGAACAACCAAGAGAATGGCCTGAGACACGTGGAGGGGTGTCAAGCAAGGGTAAGGACCTGCATGTGAGGCGGAGTGCGCTTACGAGTCTTGACATACGTGATGCCAGGATGGAGTTGGAATCGGGTGTAGTCCAAGAGGTCCATAAAACCGTGGATACTTTGTGTGGAAGTGCTATGGGATTTGGGGGCAAGCGAGTTAGACGTCGCAACTGTTTCTTGTGTGGAGAAAACCACTACGCACGTGACTGTCCAAAAAGGGTGGCATTGGAGGCGCGGGTGGCTGCACTTGAACAAGGGACAGAACCGGTAAACAAGGAAGCTTACACAGGACCATTTGTGGGCAGCACGCAGGTTGGGGGAGACTTGCGTGGTGCTGCGCAGGGTGATGCCCAGGACTGTGCCCAGACACAACGGACAGTGTCGGGTGCACGGGTCCTAGGAGTTCCAGATGAGACACGGGCTGCGTTGGTTCAGACGCAGGCCTATGTCAGGACGCAGGACAGTGCCCAAGTGCAACGGACCGCGCAGGGTACACAGGTCCCAGGAATTCCAGAACTTGACACGGACAGGGCACAGCACGTTGTGCATGTCCGGACACAGATGCAGGGTGCTGCGCATGTCCAGGCGCAGGCCCCAGGTGCTGCGCGTGATAGGGTGCAGGCCCAGATCACAGGGACACGAAGTCAGGGTGCTGGGCATGTCCAGACACGGGCCCAGACCCTAGGGAGCAGTACGGACAGTGAACCTGTCCAAAGGGCCAAGGCGCATGGAGGCGTGGAGGTCCGAGAGAGTACACATGAGTTTCCCTTGGGTGCGCGCGTTGCGCAGGCCTTGGGGGCTCATGGGGCTGAAACACTTGAGAATGTGGAGGTCCAAACGTATACCTGTGATGAGGAGCGTGGGTCAGCCGCGGGTGTGCATGGGGCACAGGCCAAGGGGGTCCACCAGACTAAGGCACAAGGGTGTGCTGAGGTCCAACAGGGAGCGTGTTGGAGTGTGCTTGGGTCAGCCAAGGGTGCGTACATTGCGCAGGCCAAGGGGATCCAAATGACCAAAGCGAGCGGGTTCGTGGAGGTCAAGCAGGATGCACAACATGGTGCACGAAGGACAACCGTGGTACGGGAACATGCCCAAGATTAGGGGCATGCGTGCATTACGCAGGCCCAAGGTGCTGACAGAACCAAAGCAATGGAGCATGGAGAGGTTCAGACTTGTGTTACTAGAACCGAAGCACAGGTAACGCACGGAGCTTCCGAGAGTGAGGCCTACTTTGGGCATGGTGGGCATAGGGCTGCGCATGTCAGGGCGCAGGTCCTAGACCAGGCACAACCTAAGGCTCTGGATTCGGAAGGCACTGGTGACAACAGAAGCAAGGCACGGGTTGCTGCGCAGGTTCAAGCGCAGGCCCATGTCATGACACAGGCGCAGGACGCTGCGCTGGTTCAGACGCAGGCCCAGGGTGCTGCGTTGGTTCAGACGCAGGCCCAGGTTACGCAGGAGCAGGCCCAGGGTTCTGTGTGTGCCGAGGCACAGGCCCAGGACCATGGAACTGAGGTGCGGACAAGCACTAAGGTTCAGGATGTGGTGACAGCGACTTTGGCCGCGCCTGGGCTGACAGGGGACGCGCACTGGGTGCGCAAGACAGGACATGGGATGCGCTGGGCTGCGCATCACTTGCATTTGGATGCACATGACTTGGGACTTGATGCGCATGACTTCTACTTGAGTGCGCACGACCTAGGCATGGGTGCGCATGACTTGCATTGGAGTGCACATGGGTTGCACACTTGTTGGCATGGGATGCGCACGGCTGTGTATCACTTTGCAACATGGGAGCTATTCAAGGTTGCACCGGACAAGGAGACGCTGAGGCTTAGGACAAGGACATTGCCAAAGAATGCTTGTCATGGACCATGGACGCTAGAACCTCTACAAGACCGGGGCAAGCTGAACTTGAGGCACTTGATGCGTGCCAACACTGATGACCTTGCTGAACAAGACTTGGGACGCAGGGGAAGGACTAAGTACATGGAGTACTTGGTTCGTTGGAAGGGCCTTCCAAACATTGAAGCTTCGGGAGGCATTTGAGGCATTCAAAGCCACTTGGCATTGACGAGGGCGTCAATGGCTTGGGTGGGGCAGAGTGTCACGGACCGCCTAACTTAGTTGGATTTTTACTTAAGTAGGCCTTGTACTTAGGAATATTCTAGAAGGGCCTAGGACGTGCTAGTGCCTTCAAGAATATTCATAACTTATGTTTTGAGTTTGAGTTCATGTATGTATGAAGAGTCATGTCCCTTGGTGCAAAGGACGTGCCCCATGGGGCCTTGACAAGGTCCATGCACACGGGCCTTTGGGAATGGACATGACCCTTCCTTTGATGGATGAGTGTATGTGGGGGAGACGTGTCCCTTGGCATGAAGAGACACGTCCCTTGAGTCCTTGACATGGTCCAAGTGCGCGGGTCTCATGAGGGGGTCACGTCCCATCCATGGAGGCATGTCCTTGACAAGTAGAGAGGTGTCCAATGAACCTTGACTTGGTACATTGTACACGGCTCTTTAGGAGAAGGACATGTCCCTTCCATATAAAAGTAGGATGCTTGTAAATGTATGCACATGGACACGGTTTGCATATAGAGACACGTCCCTAAGGGAAGAGGCGCGTCCCTAGCATGTCACACAGTTCATGTGGATACATGTACTTAGGATGGATTTATTCAATGTATCTAGAATAAGATACATGCACACGGTTTATACATGGGGAGTGTCCCAACCGTGTGCATGCATGTACATAGGTAGAGTTATGTCTTTTGGTGAAGAGATGTATTCCTTTAATTGTAAATATGCTTGAGTATAAATAAAGATGGCATGGCATTGCCAAGGGGAGACGGAGATCAACCCAATTAATCCAATCTCTCTCTCTATTGTTCCATATACTTAAACGTGTGAATCATACTTGTGTCACTAATATTTTCCCTTGTCTTCTAAACGCTTTCCTTGTGTTAAATACTTCCGCATTATATTATTTCCGCATAAACATAACCTCCGGGTTATCGAGAAGCCTGACTTAGCGAGGTACTTTCGGAGTGAAGTTAAGTGGCGCACGGGCTTGACAAGGGTGTCAAAAACCGTCCCGTGACATTCAGCTTATGGCAGGTTCGCGTTAAAGGCCTCTTGACTCAAAATGACTTGAAGAAAGCTTTAGATGGAAAAGAGAAGAAATCAGAGAATCTTACAGAAGCACAATGAGAGGAGTTAGATGAGAAGGCGCTCACAGCAATTCAGATATGTCTTACCGATGACGTTTTGACAGAAGTTTTGGAAGTGAAGACCGCTAAAGAGTTGTGGTTGAAATTGCAGGATATGTTATGTTTCAAGTCTGTCTCCAACAAACTCGCAGTTAAGCGCCGGTTGTTCACTTTTCGTATGTCAGAAGGTACGTCACTTAAGAATCACGTCAGTGAATTTAATTCAACTATTCAAAATTTGAAAGAATTGGATGATGTTCCTAAGGATGAAGATCGGGCAATGTTGTTGTTATGTTCTCTCTCTACTTCATATAAGAGTTTTGTCGAAAGCATGATATATGGGGGTAGACAAACCATATCTGCTGATGAAGTTAAGAGAAACCTACTGAGTAAAGAACGAGTAGATAAAGAATTATCTGATTCCGTGTATAACTCGGGTAGTGGTTTATTTGTGAAGGGGAGAACTGAGTATGATCATAGTGGAAACAAGTCTAAGTCTAGGTATCAAGACCTAACCTGTAACTACTGTCATAAGAAAGAGCACATTAAGAAAGACTGTTATAAGCTTAAGAGAAAATTAGAAGCAGATAACAGGTCTGACCAGAGATCCATAGCAGCTAGTGTTGTGAATGGTGAGAATGAAGATTTTCTATTGTCTGTGTCTGAACCTCAGTTCAATTTGGAAGATAGTTGGATTTTGGATTCGGGTTGCTCCTATCATGTCTGTCCCAATCGGGATTGGTTTTCCACGTATGAGTCAATTCAAGGTGGAGTTGCTTTGATGGGTAATGATACTTCATGCAAAGTTTTGGGTACAGGAACAATTCGTTTTAGGATGTTCGATGGCACTATCAGGGTTTTGGGCGATGTTTGTCATGTTCCTGATTTGAAGAAGAATCTCATATCTTTAGGTACTCTTGAGTCTAAAGGGTACAGGTACACAGCTGAAAGTGGAGTTTTGAGGGTCGTTAAGGGTGCATTGATAGTTATGAAGGGCAGAAGGTTAGGTACGTTCTATGAACTTGTCGGTTTCACAGTTGTTAAATCTGTTGCAGTATCTTCATCATCCTTGTTGTTGACAGAACCAGAAATCACAAATTTAGGACGTTTGTGATTGGATCATTCAGGTGATAGGAGTCTATCTGAGCACAGTGTGAGAGGCTCTTTGTGTGGTCGGTCTACAGGACTGGTGGTATGTGAACAAGGCTTTATGGAAAGCAGAAAGGTTTTCGCTTCAAGCAATTCCTGACGAGTAGACGTGTCACGTTTGGTGAGTCTTCGTTATTGTCTCCATAGAAGATGTCATCAGTTGGTTGTGATTCAGGCCAGGTGAGTAAGCCAGAGGGAGTTCAGTTAAGTAACACAGTTCAACAGCAGGTAGCTGTTTCAAATAGTATGTCAAGAGCCAATTCAGAGAACAAGAAGATTGGCATTGCTGATAACCTCTCAGATATGTTCACTCAGTTTCTACCTAGCAGGAAGTTCAAGCGTCGCTCGGACTCAGGTAGGTTTCGCGTTTCGTTGTGATAACCCCGTGTGTGGGGGTTTAGTGGAGAAGGTGGAGGAAATTCTTTTATGTATGTAATTTGAGCCAAGGTGGAGATTTGTTAGGTTATGTCTCAAATTACTTGTTTTAATGTTATGGGGTTGCCGTAGGGTCATCGATCGATCAGGTGATTTAAGGAAAGATTCGGGAGTTTTTAGGAAATTAGAGGACCGATCGATCGGCCCGTTCCGATCGATCGGGGTGCCGATTGATCGGGTGTTTCCCGATCGATTGGGTCCCTCCTGACCTGCGTCTATATAAAGGACGTAGGGTTTACGTCATAAAGTATCCAATCAAAGGTGAGGCGCCGCCATTGAGAGAAAAAGAGGTGATTTCGTAATTCCTCCAAGATTTTGAGTGCTACGAGAGTTCAGAGGGAGTGATTGTAATTCTTCCATATATCTCGTTCTGGGAAGTGTCGTTGTAATTCTTCCGTTCAGTTAATAAAGAATCTCCATCTCCTCCCGTGGTTTTCTCCCCTCTCGACTGTAGAGGGGTTTCCACGTAAATATTGTGTGTTCCTGTTTTATTCTTTCTTTCTCAATATTTGTTTACTTCTCGTTTTGTGTGAGTCATATTATTTGAATCGAATCAAGTAATCAGGGTTTACGCTTCCGCATTAAGATTTTCCTGACAAATTGGTATCATAGTATATTAGATTTGTTAAAGTTTTCTTCACAGATCCAAACCTTTGTCTTGAACTTGCCACCCACATAACACGTGATCTATTGTCCAAAAAGCTCTTTAACACTACGTAGTAAAACCCAGGAGAGTCCCCACCATTCCAGACATCTTTTTCCATATTCCCCATGAGACACCACACCCAAGGAATATGTAATCAACACATTCAACGTGAACCTTGCATAGTGGGCACCATTCATCCTCCTCTACTATAATCCCCAAGTTCCATAGTCGATCTTTTGTGTTCATTTTCCCCAATAGAGTCATCCATACAAGCAATTCCACCTTGGGAGGGGCTAAACCCTTCCAAACTCCTCAAATAAGATGATCAATAGTTGAGATCCTAGGCATGTGTTCCCAAGCTGCATGCGTGAAAGAATTTACGGGAAACTCACCATTGCATTCATGAGTCCACCATGCAACATCCTTAAAGTCCAGGACTGGGCGACCCGATTGGAGAAAGCATTGTATCTTGACCAAGGAAGGCTATTCTCTAGTAAAAAGATGATGCCTCCAATTTAGAAGCCGCCTCCAATCATGACCATCCTAAAAACCCATCTCCTTAATAAAGTGGTTGTGTTGAAGCAGAACACGAAAAAAAATCCGAGAAAAATTTTAGAAAATTTTTCTCCACTACCCATTTATCTTTCTAGAACTTAATTTTGGCACCGCTCCCAAGCCTGAGCCCCATAGCTTTACTAACGACATTAAGCTCGCCTAACTGGTTGACCACCTTTATAACGGTGGTCCACATGCTTTTCAACCTCAATCGGCTTGCCATTCATGATTTCAGCCCCCATGGATAGAACAAACAACTTGCTTCCAAAGTGACGAGCCTTTCTCAGAGAATCGCCAACACCACTTGCACAACAAAGCCAGATTTCTGATTTTTAAATCCTCAACTCCAAGGCCCCCAAGGTGCTTCAGCATTGGAACAAGCTCCCATCTAAGACATGGTAGACAGCTATCATTATCGTTGTTACCTGAAAAGAAGCGCCTTTGTAACTTGATGATCTTCTTTGATACTTTCTTTGGCATTCGGAAAATGGAAAGGTAGTGTGTAGGAAGATTGATCAATACAGCTTTATTAAAGTTAAGCAACTCACCTTTGACAAGATCTTAGCTTTCCACCCGGATAACTTCTTCTGAATTCAGACAATGATCGGCTTCCATGTATCCATAAGACTCAGATTTGCACCTAGCAGAATTCCTAAGTACTTTGTGGGTAACGTTGCAACACCGCAATCGATCTTCTCTGTAATATTCGAGGTCCACTGAGCATGCATCCCAATACTGATGAGCGTTGACTTGAAGAACTTGATTTGAAACCCTAAAAGTGCTTTGAAGCCCTTGAGAACGTTTTTGACACCCAAAATCATGTCTTGATTCTCCGGGTAGAGAGTATAATCCACAAATTGAAGATGGGTTAGAGTTACCCGAATTTTTGAAATCTCGAGCATATTAATAACACCTGCTCGGACAACTTAGTTTAGAAGCTGATTCAACACCTACAAAGTAAGGATAAAGAGGAAAGGAGAAAGTGGTCACCTTGTCGTAGTCCATGTTCCATCTCAAATGGTGATTTGTTGGACGACCATTTACTAGAATCGACATAGAGGGAGAATTAATGCATTCTAAGATCCACACTCTCTATCTAGGGCCAAAGCCCATATGATTGAAGACTTGATCCAAAAGTAATTCCATTCTTCTATGGAGTATGTGAGCATGAAAATTAACAGTGAACATCTAAGGACTCACAGAAGGAGTATACTCCGAGGTTGTTATATTCATAACTATCGTCACTTTGAAAACTCTTGAACTTTTGAACTAAATTCTAAACTAAAGTTTTTAAGCATTTTAAGGCATCAAATACTTTAAATTTAAAATGAAGTGGATAGAGCTAAGTGAAAGGAGTATAATATTCGAAAAAGCAAATATGGTAGTGCAAACCAAGATGCAAAACAACTAACGAATGCCAAATAAAAGGAAGATTCTTATACTTGGTTAAAGGACACAAACAACACAGTGAGGGGATCTAGAGCTAGACAACAAAATACAACAATGAAGCAATATAGAAAGAAAAGACATTAGAACCTAACTAACCAAGCTGCCGGTGCCACATGTTAGCCGAGATCCGAGCGGTAAAAGCCAAAGGAGGAGACATACAACCCACTAGAAATGGATAGAGATCTCCATCACTTTGAGCCCGAAGTAATGTTCTGCACGCAATATCGTCCTGGATTGAAAACGAAGAAGTATCAAACAAAACATGGCAATTGTTGTAGCTTCAAAATTGTTCAATAGAAAGAAGATTTTTATTTCAGCTGGGGGACATGAAAAACATTTTTAAGAATAGAGAGCGTTCGAGCAGGGATGATAGACATCCCAACATGGGCTATTGGGAGAGTGACAATTGCCTTTTTATTGTTTCTCTTGTGAGTAAAGGGGGAGGCAATCATGTGTTCAATTAGGGTCATTTGTGCACTTGCACCCTAGTCAAGGTATCGGTTGCTTTTCAAGTGTTCGCTTGTAGGTATAATAGCTAATCATCGAGGTAACGATGTAGGCTTAGTTATAGAAATTAGCGCAATCACTAGCATTATGACCAGTGAAACAGTAGATTTAACATAAACTAGAACAAGAAGAACCAAATACACCTGCACCAAGATAAAGGAGTTACCAGAAGACCTAGCAAGGGAAATAGGTGAGACCACATACTAAATTACTTATCCGCTTTGCATGATTGGAGAGGCAGCTCCTTGCTCACTACAGTTGCCATGGCGATGTCTTGAACCCCAACAACCTCCACCTTCACGATTGTCCTGCTCATGGGTCTGGGTAGTGTTTTAACCCAGTGCCTATGATGGGTGGTGTTGATGGAGAGGTCTTAGAAAATAAGGTGCTTTTCCTCACATCATAAGTTGGTCCACAAGAGCTTGAATGTTGAACCGCACGTACCATGATTTATAATAGAGCCAAAAGAATCAATATTAAGAGAGCGGAAGTTCGTGAAGGGCATACAATACCAACTTCGTATCTAAAATCAGAGCTTGAACCGCAGTAAAACTCTAGGAAAAAGACTTGAACTTCCTCATGTAACCATCAATCGGAGAGCCCTCCATGTGAAGAATAACAAACTCTTGTTGTAACTTCGTTCACTTGTAAAGAAATGGTCCATGTAACGCTTCTCAGAGTTTCGCGAATAGCTTTGGAATTCGGCTTGGTGTAAATGTTGTTGAGTGTAGAGTGGTCCAAAGTAATAGAGATGTGGCTCCTCAAGCAACGATCTATATGAACCTATGTTGAGTAATCCAGATTGACAAAGATACGACCACTAGGACCTGTTACATTTTGTAGATTACGGAGAATGGAAGCGTTAATAAAACCGAGTTAATAGTCAACGAGAAGAGAGAGCATATCTAGTAATGCCATAGCCAAGTATGGGGTTTTTGTAGATCTAATTCTCTCATAGTATGGCTTTAATTTTGATGTGTCACTTCTTCAATTTCTTTCATTCTTATGTGCCTTTCTTTATTTGATCATGCCGAGTACTCTCTTGATGAAACATTATTTGCTCACCGTTTTTAATTATTAAAAAAAAAAAGAAAAAAAAGCTCCAATAATTATATTGTTGATATTATTTTCCTTCAAATATTGTGTTGCAGGTTCCATGCCTTTGCAGTTTTGGGATGTCATTTTGGAGGGACCGGCGTTAATTATTACAATCTCTAATTACATATTAATTTTTTTAAAGCTTTCTTAAAAAAATTGATATGTTATTTGAGAGTTTAATAAACATTTTCAGCAATATTATCTACTTTGTTATTGTTATTGAGGTACTAAACTGTTGTTATTGTTATTGTTGCTGTCTACTTTGTTTCTTGAATATTTGGTTTATTGTCCTATAATAGTAACATACTGTATTGTGAAATTGTCATTCTCATAAATTAAAATTTTTTCGTTCTGTCTTTAACCTTTTCCACCAATTTTACTTTTAATGATTTTCTTTTTTAACTCTTAATTTGCTTAGAGGAATTTTTTTTTTTTTTTACTCTTAATTTGCTTAGAAGAATTTTTTTGTATATATATGTTTAAGAAATGCATTGTTTTGTATGCAATTTTTTTTTTTAATATGTTGGTAAAGGCAGGGGAGGGGGTCACCAGTGGTGCTCGAACCCCGACGCTCTCACACGGCAACCGGGCGCCTTATCACTAGGCTATGAGCTAGTTGCTCTTGTTTTGTATGAATAGTTAGTACGTTTGATTTTTTTGACCAAGCATTTTTTATAAATTTTCAACTAGCTATGGGCATTTTTGCTACAGTTTAGAGAGGGTTTTTTTTTCATTTTTTTTTTTAATTTGCCATAGCTTTTAAATGGATTTGAGACGATTTAGGCCGTTTTTAATATCCCATTTCTTTTTTCTTTTTTAAATTTTTGATAATTCAATATCCTATTTTCTTGTGGTGACTATTGCCAAAAAATAATGCCTACAGGGTATTTTAGCCTTTTAGGTTTGGAAGTCAAGGTAGGTGTGATCTATTTTACTTTTTATCTCTGAGAATTGATGCAGGTATAGGTTTACAATATTTTTTAGGTATGTTATTGTATTTGAGGAGTTGGTGCGGTGTGGTCGTAGGAGTCCAGGTTTTTTTGGAGTTTGTTATGTTTTTTCTTTTTCTGCTTTTGTGGGCTTTCTCGTGCTGAGCTTTGGTGCACGCACCAGCTTTATATGAAGAGTTATTTCTCTAATTATAAAAAAAAAAAGGGAAAACGAGCTTAAATGATTCAAAATCAAGCTAAATTATAAGCTGATGTGTGCCAAATGTGCAAGGTAGGTGCCTAAATTTGCTTAAAAGAAACTAAATTTGTGTGTAAATGAGCCTGGCTCAACTCTAAAATCATCAATCCATACTAGATCTCAACTAATTGATCCGAGCGAGCTCAAGCCAAAAGTCTCAAAGCTTGTTGAACGAAGAACCGAGCTAGGTGAACAAAATATTTACAAACCGAGTCACTAGTTATAAGCTTGGATTCAACTTTGGCTCATGTACAACCTACTTTCTTTTTCACAATGATAAGGAGGATACAACTTTTCTCTTAACATGGACATCGGCTTTCAAAGGTTGGTATATGAGCTCTTATCTCATGAACTTGCTTCAAAAATGAATAGTTTCACCACTATATCATACAAACAACTCTGTACTATGCATAAGAGGAGAGGATAAGAGGAGAGGGAGAGGCGGGCCAAAGAAAAGTTAGACGTAAAGGATTAGACATCATCTTATCCACCTAAATCTAAATGAGGAGATGGCCTTAAAGTGAGCTGAATAGAGAGTTAGCATAGATATAACCGATACAGCGGTTTAGAATAGAGGAGCACAACTAAGCTAGTTTATAGCTGCCTTAAGCTTATATGTATGTTTATTTGCTTATATTTGCTATTGATGTTTGCTGTTAGTTGCTTGTTACATTCTGAAGGAGTAAGATTGCATACATCTCATCCTCCCTCCAATCCTACATTGGCAGAAACTCGAGTAAGATTGCGTACAACTCATCCTCCCTCCAATCCTCCATTGGCAGAAACTCTTATAAGGAACATACCCAGTGCCTCAAGGGCTCCCGCCTACGCAGGGTCGGGGGGAGGGGGAGGGGGGGGGGGGGGTGTACGCAGCCTTCCCCCTTCAGGGTGTTAACCTGAAGAGAGGTTGTTTCCCGATGCCCCCAACCTGAGGGTGAAGACTTCCCAGGAGGTCACCCATCCTGGTACTACTCTCTCTCAAACACACTTAACTTCGGAGTTCTAATGGGATCCGGTGACGGCGTGTTGGTGCCCTCTTTGGTAGAAAGTCTTATGACGCTAGATTTGTTTTTTATCAACTTCAACAGCTCTATATCCACATGCACCACACTTAGCACATATGGTGGAAGAATATGTATTAGTGCCTTTTTTTTTTTTTGTGTGTAACTATGTACGACGTGTGATTCACATCGAAGAACAATAGTACGAGACAAACACGATTAAAAAAAAAAAAAAAAAAAAAAAAAAAAAGAAGGGGGGAAGAAATGACACACCTTTTGTGCGGAAGGGCCAAAATGAGCAGCATCTTATATTGCTGGCATACTTATCCCCCACCCCGCCCCAACTAAAACAAAAACAAACACAAAAACAAAAACAAAAAAGATAGAGAACTGACAGGTCGATCTTTTTTAATGGATTTGCTTTGCTGACACGACTTTACGGTGTCAATATTAATTATAGAGTAAATTATATATTAATATTATAATATTTAATGTATTAATTTTTTTATTTATAAATTTTTTAAACTAATTTTTTAGTTTAAAATTTATGTATATTTAATAAAATAATCATAATAATGATATAAAAGAATAAAAGTGGGGGTTGTTGTGCACCCTTATATATTACTATTTAAATTATTTTATTAAATATATGATTAAAAAATTATTTTACAAAGTTGTGAATTAAAATATTAATACACCAAATATTGAGATATTAATACATAATTTACCTCTTAATTAAACTATCATATATAAAAAATAATATTTATGGACAATTTTGTAGAGTAAATTATCAAGCTAGCATAATTTTACAAAAAAATTAGCAAAATGGTACTCTTGAAAAAATATTTAGCAAAATGTCAGAATTTACTATTTACTTATTGTTGCACGCCGTTTCAAATGTCTTACAAAAACTTGAACGCCGTTGCATGACTTTGTTGAACGACGTTTCTAACTTTGTGCAACAGTGAACAGTAAAAAAAATTTTAATATTATAGTTTTAAAATTAAAAAAAGTTTAATAAAATAACTTTTTAATTTAAATTATTTAAAGTTTTTATTTTATGATTTGAATCACTAAATACATATACTTTTTAAATTAAAAATAATTTTATACAATAATTTAAATTATAGTGAGTAACAATGTGAAATGAGTATCTCATTTATATCTTTCTTATTAATAGTATTATAATATTATAGTTCCTATATGAGACGAACAGAGTAATAAGAAGGGGGTGTTTCATGAAGATAAGAGTAAATTTTGCTCCTTTTCTTGTAAATAATGCTTAATTTTGAAGAACAAAAGTTCAACATTAGAAGTAGGGGAATAAGGGAGAGAAAGAATGAAGAAAGAGAGGAGGAAAATGGTTGAAGACCGTCATTGAAGAGAGCTATGAGAGAGAGAAAGAGAGAAGAGGGAGAGCGAAAGAGAGGAAAAAAGTAGAGTGTTACTCAATAATTAAGACTAGTTAAATTTTCTTTTTATCTTTTTTTTTCAAATTTTATATTAGTTTATAAACTATATGAAATAATTTTTTAGTTTTTAAATTACATGTATCTAATAAAATAATTTAAATAATAATACACAAATGTATAAACTCGTGATTTTTTGTTGGAGCATCATCCTCTCCTCATTCAAATGTGTCCCTCAGTTATATCTTATTTATTAATAATATTATGATATCATAATTTCTTTTTTTTCGATAATTATCGACAGAATTGCGAACAAGACAGGCTACTCGACCAAGCGAGATCTGAGTCTAGCCATAAAGAATGGGGACCAAATGAGAGAACAAAAAGACAACAAACAGGAAGGCAAACCAAACCAGGCAAAACATAATAGTTTAAATAATAATATACATATTATCATCTCCTTATTTAAATATGTCCCTTATTTATATCTGACTTATTAATAGTTCAAATAATAATATACGTATACCTTTTTAGTTTAAAAGGTATATATATTTAGTGATTCAACTTATAAAATTAAAAATTAAAATAATTAAAGTTAAAAAGTTATTTTTTTAATTTTTTTTAATTTTAAAGATATAACAATAAAAAAATTTATTGTTCACACCGTTACAAACGGCGTGCAACGACGTGTTTCTAAAGGTGCCATTTTGCTAATTTTTTTGTAAAATTGTGCTAGTTTGTTAATTTACTGCCGTATAAGTTATAAAACACAATAGGAGTAAGGTTGCGTACATCACACTCCTCGTAGATCTTACTTATAGGAGAGCTCTTGATGTATTAGATTTGTTGTTATTGTTTGTGTTTCATAAGTTATAATATTTTTTAAGTAATGCTATTAACAGATCAAAATTATTATTGTTGGAATAAAATTATATTTTTCAAAATAATTTTATATCCTTTATTATTTATAAGTTATGTTACTGCTTTAATAATAGCAACTTATAATTTTTTATTATTCTATAATTTACCAAATAGAGATTCACTTTCTTTCTATTTTCCTTTTTGTCCGTCTCCCGATTACCAAAAAAATATTGAAAACTGGTGGGGTAATATTTTATGGATTTGCTTGTTTACACAAATTTAATTTACGCCGTCAATATTGAAGTCATCAAAAAAACAAAAATTTTGTCTGACGGTTTTTTTTTTTTTTTTTTAAATGCTAGAACCGCCCTGTTATGTTTTATAAGTTATAATACCTATTACTATCCTGATAATAATAATTTGCTCTGCAAAATATAGAGGGTTTTTTTTTTTTTCCAAAAAATTACATTTAAAAGTTATCTTTTTTATTTAATTATCATAACTTTACAAATTTTTAGAAAACTATCTTTAATGTTGGTTTTTTCGTTGAAGCCACACATATAATCATACATTTTTTTAAACAAAAATAGTGAATAAACATATATGTTTGTGAGAGTTCATTTAATAAAGTAATATGCTAAGGGTTAATCTAACCTACACCCACAGGTTAGAGAGAGAGAATGTGTGATTGATTAAGAGAGAGAGAGATGGTAATTTTTTTTCCTGTCTCTCTCTCTTTCTCTCAAACTTATGTTTTTTGAGCACAGGTTAGCTTAATCTTTAAAAATTTTCTATATGCATGTTTAAATACCACTACATGCTCGTGCATGTATAGACTCAAACACGCCCATAAAGCAATCGCAGGGCGCATATATATATATATATATATATACTACTTTAATTACCAATTGAACTAAAATTAACATATGTTATGTTTCCCCCGTTTTTATACATAACCTAAGCAAAACCACATGTGTGACCAAACGAAATACAACAACAACAACAACAGTCCAGTGTCTCAAAAGGCTCCCGCATCAGCAAGGTCTGGGGGGGTAGATGTACACAGCCTTCCCCTTTCTGAGGCTGTCCTGAAGGGAGGTTGTTTCCGAGGACTCCCAAGCTGATACGCTTGTCGGCAGCAATGACGCCTTGCAGCCTGACATCAAGAGAGCAAATAAGCATATAAGAAAATTAGGCAAATAAAGGGAAATAAATAGGTAGTAAATAGATAGTCAATCAAAAAACATATCATACAAAAGTGCGCCGAATCTGGACTACCCTAAGGCCTAGAACACTAGTGATAGCACAAAAGGCTGGGCTACCCTGCTCTAAGCCGCTACATCTGCTACTCCTATGCTAGCCCTCCATTGGGCTCTATCTAAGGCCATCTCTTCCCAAAGGTTTAGGTGGGTAAGGTCTTGTCTGATCGTCTCTAACCATCTCTTTTTTGGCCTGCCTCTCCCTCTCCTGCCTAGCGTTGTCCGGGGCTGCTCACATCTCCTGACTGGAGCTGTGCTCAGTCTCCTCCTAACATGTCCAAACCACCTCAAACGTTGCTCCCTAAACTTATATTCAACGGGGGCAGCGCCCAATTCACCTCTTATGACGTCGTTCCTGATCCTATCATTCCTTATGTGTCCGCACATCCACCGCAGCATCCTCATCTCCACCACCTTCATCTTCTGTGTATGATGTTGTTTCATCGCCCTACACTCCGCCCCATAGGACATGGCCGGCCTCACTACCGTCTTATAGTATCTTCCTTTTAGCTTTGAGGGAAACTTTGTATTACACAGTACCGCTAAGGCCATTCTCCATTTATGCCATCCTACTTTAATCCGGTTGTTGACATCCTCGTCAACTTCACCGTTGTGCTGTATCATAGATCCTAAGTATCTGAAACTCTCCTTTCCCGGTATAGGGTCCTATCTAATCTTGACGTCTTCTCTGCTAGGCGTGATGGAGGGATCGAACTTAAGCTCTATGTACTCGGTCTTGGATCTATTGAGCCGTAAACCCTTCGATTCCAATGTCCTTCTCCACAATTCTAGCTTTTCATTGACCTCTTCCCGCGATTCCCCCACCAGCACTATGTCATATGTGAAAAGCATATACCAAGGTACACCTCCTTGGATGTTCCTAGTGAGCTCATCCATTACCAGAATGAACAGATAGGGGCTCAAGGCAGATCCTTGGTGTACCCCGACTTTTATAGAGAACGCATCTGTCTCCCCTTCCAACGTGCGTACCATAGTCTGTGCATCCTTATACATGTCTCTAATGGCCGGGATATATGGCATGGGGATGCCTTTCCTATCCAAAAGCCTCTAGAAAACCTCCATTGGCACTCTATCATATGTCTTCTCTAGGTCAATGAAAACCATGTGTAAATTCTTTTGTCTCTCCCTGTAGTGCTTTATCGTCCGCCTTAGGATGTGGATGGCTTATATCGTTGATCTTCCAGGCATAAATTAGAATTGGTTTTCGGATACCTCTGTTTGTATTCGTAACCTCCTCTCTATGACGCGCTCCCACAATTTCAGCGTGTGGCACATTAGTTTGATGCCCCGATAGTTGGCATAGCTCTGGATGTCGCCTTTGTTCTTATGGATTAGGATCAATGTGCTCTTCCTCCATTCGTCGGGCATCTTCTCCCCCATGAGGATTTGGTTACATAATTTAGTTAATCAACTGATGCCCTTTAGTCCGAAGCATTTCCATGCCCCTATGGGTATACCATCTGAGCTAACTGATGCCTTTCTGTGATCAAACAAAATACTAGTGTTAACGCAGGTGTTCGATTGAAGAAATTTAAACTTTTAAAGGTAGGTTTATGAAAAAAATAAAAATTTTGGTAGTTAAGTGAAAAATGACTATTTTTAAAAATGATTTAGAGAGAGAGAGAAAATATAGCTATTTAAACACTATTTTTTAACTTTTATAAATAAATAATTAAATAGAAATGAAAAGGGGACAGTGATTTTATAATTATAAACACCATCCTCCTTTTCTGTCTTATTAGGGATGAGTGATTGTACACCTGCGGGTATTACTACGCGTTCATCCAAATTGGGTTATATTTTCAGGTTGTGGGACATCGGAAACAGTCTCTCAATAGGGTCTCACCCTGGTGAGGTAAGACTACATATATCTTATACCTCCCAGATCCTGCGCGAGTGGAAACCCTTAAAACACTGAATATATTGTTGTTGTTTTTGGTGTACCATCCGTTAATACATCACAGTAGTTGGTATGATGTCTAGGAGTGCGGTTGACCATTTTTCCAATTTTTATTTTGTCTTTTGGTTTTTTGGTCCTTTGAGTCCTTCCTAGACCCCGCTTTTGGGGTGCGTCCTATTATATTACAGGCTTGCCTCACTGATTATTTAAACAAATGTTATAGTTGTCCCAATAATAAATCTAATTTGTATATTTAATATATACGATAAGAAATTATTTGTATATTAAAAGTAACCAACTTAATAATATTTTTTATGATTTGATAATTTTTTTTCCATTACTAAATATTTAAATGAGATACCTAAAAGTTAAGGGTGTGTTTGGTTCAGCTCATTTTAACTTATATTTTTTTCAGCTTATCTATTTTAATAAGATCTGTTTATTTAAGATCTGTATCTTTTTACAATAAAGTTTTTGGTTATGCTGTATAGAAAGATCCTTTTTACAAAATAAAGTGTTAAATGCAAGTTTAAAAAATAAACTTATCTATTATAATTTTAAAAATGACTTAATAATATAAACCAATTAATAATAGTAGCTATGAGAGAATCATAAAATTAATTGGTCATGGCAGTGGAGAGCAATGGATATAGCGAACCATGGGCATAAAAAGGGTTGTGGTAGGTAGGAGTGGTGATAATAAGTAAAAGTAGGTCATAGTAGTGAAGATTTAGGATGCGTTTGGTTCAGCTTGTTTCAGCTTATCTATTTCAATAAGATCTGTCCATTTAAGATCTACATCTTTTTTCAGTGAAGTATTTAGTTGTGCAGTATAGAAATATATTTTCTACAAAATAAAGCATTTTAACACAAGTTAAAAAAGTAACTTATTTACTATAATCACACAAATGACTTAATAATATAAATTATCTAATTATAGTAGTTAAGAAAGAATCATGATAATAGTTGGTCATAGTAGTGAAAGGTGGTGAGTGTAGCAATCCATGACCATAAAAGATATGGTGGTCGGTGGGAGTGGTGATAACAAGTAAAAGTAAGTCATGATGGTAAAGATTTAATGTTAATATAATATTTTTAAAGCATTTCTCTGAAATAAGCTGTGAAAAAGATCTAGTTTTACATCTTTTTTGCTTAGTTATAAAATAATTTTTTTATTTTTCTATTTAAGCTGTAAAAAAGACATAAAAAGATCTTTTCTGCCAACTAAACGCATGTCCTGCAGTCAAAAAGAACCTTTTCACAGCTTTAAGCTTTTAAAAAGCTGAACCAAATGCAGCCTTAATGTTAATATTGTCTTTTTAAAGCATTTTTATGAAACAAGCTATAAAAAAGATTTGATTTTGCATCTTTTTCTACTTAGTTATAAAATAATTTTTTTGATTTTTCTACTTAAGTTATGAAAAAAGATGTAAAAAAATCTTTTCTATTAATCAAATGCGAGCCCTATAGTCAAATAAATCTTTTTTACAGTTTTAAACTGTTAAAAAATTGAATCAAACACAGTCTAAATAGTTAAAGGATTTCATTGTTATAATGTAGTGCTCTGGAAAGTCGTCGGCTGCACGTTATTATTATAAAATGACCAAGAACGCCATTGGGGTCTTTTTTTAATGAACTACTATGAAGAATTTTCTATAGTAAATACTAAAATGATAATTCTTAAATAAATAGGTTACTCTTATATATTATTAGTGTAAAAATATGGGTTATTTAAATTTTAATACAATATTTTTGAAAGTAATAACAAAACTCTGACCTTTTAAATTATTAAAAAAGCCACAAATTTTTGTCGTATTAATATAAAAGTTCCGAATTTTTTGTCTTATTAATAAAAAAAAACACATCTCTAGTATGATGAAGTCATTTTCCATCAATTGAGCTGGCAACTATCTTTTTTTTATTATTTCTATAATAAAATGATAAAAATATCATATAATAACTATATTTTTAAGCAAATTAAGCAAAAATAGATAATTTCTATACAATATAATATCTCGAACTTTATGCTTATAAAGTAATAATAAGGCTATTGAAGGGTACTTTTGTTTCTTTACTACAGCATTACTAAAAAAACAGTTACCACAACAACTCTATCGACGGAATATGATATTATCACGTTGAAAAGAGGTCTTTTTAATAATACGACAAAAACTTAGGGGCTTTTTTAATAATTTAAAAAGGTCGGGGTCCTTTTTATTATTTTTAAAAAGTCAGGATACTAAAATATAAATAACCCTAAAAATATTATTGCTTAAACAGATAAGTCTATAAAAATTTATGGTTATTATTCATCACAAGTATGGCTCATGACCTTTTTGCCGTCATTAATGCAACTTGGGATTCTAGTAATGCACTTATCTATGATAATTCATCTCTAGATTGATCTCATATCATTAACATAAAATTAAGGGCCATTCATGGTTTTAAGTACTTGTGGAATGCCTTGGCGTCTCTGTCCATGGAGGACCACCGCAAATCGGTCTCCACAAGTACCTCCAGTTACAGATCCAAGCTTTCATCCATCTACTCATAGAATCCAGCTGAGTCACAAATCATCATTAATGCTGGGCACCATATATACCCCACTTTAATCATAATGCACAATTAAGTTTCAGGATCGAGGATTTCATTTGTGTTTGTTTTCTTTCCTTTTCTTTCTTTCTTTTCTTTGGAAGACATTCTGTATTATTTATTTTAAAAAAAATTTACCAACAAGTCACATCTTTGCACTGTTAATAACCCAAAAAGTACTACATAGAGTTGTGTATAACATATACCCATTTGTTTACATTTTCCTGTCCAAACAATTTGAGATACTGGTTTCAACAGTGGAGGTTCCCGGAAAAATTAGTCACGCATCATAGACATTGTAACATTGAGGGTCATCACTTTGGTTCCAAGCTATAATGGGTTGTACAAACATAGTCATCCATCATTATATGAAAGACCCTCACATATTGGTTTCTAATACCATGCCCAGATCCATATCCTAATTAATCATACCACATGCTTCATAGTACATTCCTATGCATCACCTTCAGTTATGAACCATAGGTAATTATGTAATTAGATTAGGGTTAACATTGACTTTTTTTTTCTCTTGTTTTCATTGTTTCTTTTGGTTCTTGTATTGATTGGAGGACTTTCTCTGCACGCTTATGAAGATCTATTCTTCTTAATTATAAAAAATAAAAAATAAAAATATAAAAATGGTGGTAGACCCCTTTCATCAAAGGCTCAACCAAAAAAGTAATGGCTCATGTCATTCTTTGCCATCATCAGCAATCTAGGAAACCAAGAATGCTTTCATCTTCTAAAGTACATTTCTAGATTGGGCACGCATCCCAAATAACTTAAAAATGAGGTAATTACTTGGTTCCAATTGTTAGTTGCTTGCCGCAACATCTATATTCATCACTATACAAAAAATCCCTAAATCTACATACCTTCTCCCAAACCGAGGTGGCCTGGCCCAATTTCACTCCTAAGATGTAGCTTAGTGTTGTTTATGTCACTCTCCTGTTGGATGCCAACAGTGTTGCAGACCATCATCAAAGTTACATGAAATATATTCCAGCTTTTATCATGTTGTGTAATTGGCCATTAGGAGCTAGCTTTTGTTCTATCGTATTGTTTTGCTTCTTTTCTTCAAAAAGACATTGTGTATTTTCTTAAGGATTCACTCCCTTTCTTACCTATTCAGAAAAAAGTAACATGTTTAACCTTGCATACCTAATATTTGATAATTTTATATTTGATAAATATTATTATTAAAAATGAGAGTTATTAGAAATTTTTTGATAATTCAGAGGAAAAAATCCTCGGAGGTACATTAGAGATAGTCTCTAAACAATAAAAAATAAACAAAAAGAAAGAAAATTATAGATCAAGAAGAAAAGCTCTAAGCGACATATCAAGATAGCCTCTAACTGGAGGCGCTGCCCAGGAAGAATTGTGGAGTACAAGGAATGAGCATTTTGGTTATAGATCCAATATGTAGAGATGGAGTTATGGCTGCCTTGCCTGAGAATAAGCATAAGAAATCCTAGAGCTGGTAAAGGCGGATTAGCGATTGGTCATGGATGTCAATCTATGTCGGTCCTCCAAGGATTGCTGGGGGAGATGTCTGAGCCACCAACACGGGCACGGAACCATGTAATTACCCTCAATTTTGTGGTTACAAGTATGTCGCCCAATCATGAGGTGAATTTTGGAAAATAAGTGCGCTCCTTGATTCCCAAATGGAGTCTATAACTGCAAGATACTCCCTTAGTTGAGCTTTCTTGGTTGATCTTTTCATGAAGGGGAATTACCTTACTGGAAAAGATCTTTCAGATTGTTTGAAAAGATGAGAGTGATCCCCCACCATTTCAAAATGGCGGTTCAAAAGCACCATGTGATGCTGCAATTAAGAAAAATATATTTGCAACTTCATTGCTCTCACCACAAAATGAGCACTGCAGGTGGTTAGAGTCTAAAATCTCAAATTGCACTAATCAATGTTTTATATCTAGTCTCCCAGGATGACTAACAATACCAGTAACTCAATTCGAAGAGGAACAAGACCGCACCAAATTCTTTTACCTGATTAGTGGAAGGACTTCCAAAGGTTATAATCATAGCACTATAAAAGCAGTTGACTGAAAAAAACGACCTTTCTGATCATGATTTCAAGTTAGAGCATCATCATGAATAGGGGAGAGAGAAGCTTCCTATAAATCATGGGTTAGCTATACACAAAGCTCAGTTTTGCAGTAAAATAAATCACAAAGCGATCCCAAATTTCAGCATTAAGTGATACCATGTCAAAAACTCCATGTATTCTATTATGGACGGTTGTTTAGTGGATGGTAATTTGTCCCTTCAGTATTGGCAAAGACAGTTATTAAAAAGATTATGCTGCTTTCCCTTGTGTTTTCAATCCAACTTTGTGTTTACCGAGAAAAAGAATATTTTTTAGCACTGCAAAAAGAATTCAATTATGTTAAAATTTTAAAATATATTACTAAAATGTGTACCTTAGTGATTGGAGGCAAGTGAGAGAATATGATGTTATTTTAGACTAAAAAGTTTGCAATTTGATTTTTCTTTTAAACCTTTTTTTAAGAAATTTTTAACTTAACTGATTTTTGTGATACGTGTATAGGAATGACAATTTAACCCGAATCCGTTGGATATCCATCCAACCCGATCCACTTATGATAGATTTGGATGCAATAAATGGATTTGGATTTGGATGTTGATAGATGGGTTTTGGGTCGGGTTGGATTTGGATGACGTCAAACCCAACCCGAACCCGGCCCAAATCCAACCCGAAATTGTATTTAGTGTAGGATAAAATTTATAATTACTAAATTTTGAGTTTTTAACATACCAACTAGATTCTAATATTTTTTATTGTGTTGGAACTTATTCCAAAAATATAATATCCTTTGTTGAAATTATGATGTAACACTTTCATATGTAAAAATTAATAGTTAAGATGTTTTAGAATGATTGTTTAATATTGTATTAGTATTATTATTGTTATTATTAAATGAAAAAATGCAGCATTTTGTCTAAATATTGCTTTTTAGTTACTATTATTGCATTATTAGTATTATATAAATTGTTAGTAGACCAAAGAGGGCACCAATACGCCGTCACCGGATCCCATTAGAACTCCAAAGTTAAGCGTGCTTGGGCGAGAGTAGTATCAGGATGGGTGACCTCCCGGGAAGTCCTTACCCTCAGGTTGGGTGCACAGGGAAACAGCCTCTCTTCAAGTTAATAGCCTGAAGGGGGAAGGCTGCATACATCAGCGCCTCCCAGACCCTGCGTAGGCAGGAGCCCTTGAGGCACTGTGTATGTTCCTTTTTTTCCTTATAAATTGATAGTAGGTTGTAATATTATAATTTATTCTAAAATGTAAATGAGCTATGAATTTGGATATGATATCCGTTTTATCCGATAGATTTGGATTTGGGTTGAATTTTTATGAAATAAATGAATTTTTTTCAAATTTGGATTGGGTTAAATTTTTTTGGATTGAATTTGAATAAAGACAAACCCGATTAAAATCCGACCCGTTGTTATCCCTGTGTGTGTAAATTTACCAGGTAATTGGGCAAAAAAGAAGACAAAAATACTGACAAAAGGCTGTCACGTACTCAATTTATTATTGGAGGATTGTGCGTTAGGTATTGACTCTTGGGTATTCTAATTAGGTTAGGAAACAGCCACTTTCACGCGGATTAGGTCGTACTGGGGATATTTAATTCAATATTGAATAATTACCTTATAGTATGAACCCATTTGGTTGTTAAGATATTGAATTAGTCCTTTAATTTTGTATATTATAAAACCTGGTATCCTTACAAATAAAAATTAAAGGACTAATTCAATATTGGTGATTAGTCCTTTAATTTTGTATATTATAAAACCTGGTATCCTTACAAATAAAAATTAAAGGACTAATTCAATATTGGTGATTAGTCCTTTAATTTTGTATATACCTTATAGGATGACTTTATTTGGTTGTTAATATATTGAATTCATATTGAATTATTAAAAAGAAGTTTGTACTTCTCAAACTTCTCCAAAAACCCTCCCCATCCCCAACCCTAAATTCTTAGAATTTTTCTTTCTATAATATATATAAAAGTTTGTACTTCTTTAAAACCCTCGCTGCCCCCAATCCTAATTTCGTAGTATTTTCCATTTTGTAATTCTCCAAAACCATCCCCACCCCCAATTCTAAATAATTTAATATTATTATCTATACTCTCTTATATTAGTTATTTTATGCTATTTTTAAAAATTATTTTTTTTAACATTGATAAATAATTTTGATTATTGAATTTAAACACATACTTTTTAATTTAAAGATTAATTATGTACAAAATTAAGCAGGTATGGTGGGTATGAGGTGGGGAGGGGCCGGTATAGAGTGGGGTGGGCCGGGTACAAAACTATACCCATGCCCGTGACGGGTACAGAGCGGGTACACCTAACCCATACCCACTACCCGCCTCACTTATATCCATACCTTAGTTCAATTAATGTACAAAATTATGACCATAAAATACAATATAGAACAAACATCACCCGTGTATCGCACGGGAAGGAACCTATCTTATATCTTTTTTTGTATTATAGCGAAGTTTTTCCCTTCATAAGCCCCCAATTTTTCATTCTAGCACTCTCCTTATCCTAATCAAAAAATAAGCAAAAAAAAAAAAAAGTATGACATTTTGTAAAGATAGAAGGAAAAAAAAAAAAAAAAAAAAAAAGAAGTATGACATTTTGTTTTATAATGATAGAAGTATGGCCATACAGTTGTCATAAATTTTGTAGCTCATTTTATAGTTCTCTGTATTTATATGTAATACATTATTTCGTGATTGAAGTATTGCCTTGAATTTGTTATAATTAATAAAGTACATAAATTTGTACAATATTTTACACTATCATGAACTACATAATTGTATTTCACACTATAAATAATGCTTAATATATATAAATTCTAACAGTGTAATAAAAAAAAAAAGGAGTATGACATTTCATTTGTAAATTTTGATGGGTTAGTGTGTTCAAAAAAAAAAAAACAAAAATGGAGCATGACATTTGATTTGATATGATAGAAGTATGGTCTAGAACAACAGTGTCTTGACATTCCAGTACAAAAGGCGGATATAGTCAAATATGAAGATGTCCCAGCATATGTAAACATGCCAAATGCATACATTGGTAGGTTGTACATAAATATTCTAACATGTATACTGATTATAGACCTAATGGTAATTTCTCTAAACAAACTGCAGATGTACTTGGAATAGTAATCGCCATATCTCCTCTTACAACAAAAACAAAAACGAGAGGCATTGTACGCGAACTTCTTTTGTGCGACATGAGGTAAACAATACTTCATAATGATTACATTATATGCAATGTTCAAACCATATCCAATAATAGCGACTATACTAACAACTTCCATTCCAAAAAATTAATGCATGTAGAATGGGGACTTTGCGTCTATCATTATGGAGAGAGTTTGCGTCCGAAGAAGGGAACTACTTCTTCACACATTTAGGGAGGCAAAATGTGCTACTCGCGTCTCAAGTAGCAATTAAAGACTTCCATGGTATGCTTCTAAAGTAGTAAACATACTACAATAATAAACAAAGGTTTCTATTGCTCATACAACTAACATATACGTTAACCTTTTAAAAGGACCATCGGTGACAACCACGCCGCGATCGTGGCTGCTAATCAACCCTAAACATCGTGATACTTCCAACTATCAAGGACGGTTAGTTAATAACACAATCTATTAGACATTTAATTAGGCATGAAGGATACTTACACGGAATTTGGCACATTATAACTGGTATGTATATAATAAGGATGCACAAAAGTGAATAAGGTGGTTGCAGCAAAAAAATCTTAGCATCATCCGGTCAGAGATATACTTTAGGGCGGAGAACGTAACAATATCACAGTGCACATTGAAAACCAATGTGAGCCACATCTTTAATACAAAAAATTTGTACAACGTGAAATATGAACAAGCCTTACTTTATAAAGAATTATGAAGAATATCTAACTAATTTACAAAAATCTTACAGGAAACATATCTTAAATTATGTGCACGTATTAAAAGTATCGACATGACAAATGACACAACTTACAAGGCATGCCAAATTTGTAAAACAAAGGTCACTTGGATTAATGGGTACTACCGTTGCGATAAGTGCGCCAACAATAATGCCATTATCGAAAAAAGATACTCAGATTTAGCAAATAAAGACCCACATAATATAATTTATTAACTTTCCTTTTCGCATAATAGGTTACGCATCAAGATGGTTGTACGCGATCGACAACGAAATGAAATTAACATAACATTATTCGGGAAACAGACAGAGTATTTAATCAAGAGCACGGCTGAATATTTTGACATGATTGAAGGATACGTATGCATCTAAATCATCTTCAACAAAAATAACTGAATCATGTCATACTCATGTGATGCTCAACGATAAAGGAATATGGCTATTACTTGCTATCTTGTTACTTAGATGAATTTGTAGGTCGCAGCTGAATATTCATAATTAACAACAACAATAACAACAACAGTACCAGTGCCTCGCGGCTCCCGCAAAAAGCAAGGTCTGGGAGGGGTGGATGTACGCAGCCTTACCCCTTCCGAGTGGAAAGGAGGCTGTTTCCGGGGACCCCCAACCTGAAGTATTTGAGCACCTGCAAATAAAACCATCAATTTATTACCAATGAATTTTGCAGGGGAAAAAAAAAAAAACCAACAACAACTAGCCTATAAGTGCACCCCTTGAGGTTATGACTGTCTAGGAATCTAGAACTACAAGTCGCCCTCGGCACTAATCTATTCTACCACATCCGCTACCCTTATACTAGCCCTCCATCGTGCCCTATCCGAGGCCATCTCCTCTCTTAGGTTTAGGTGAGTTAGGTCATGACGAATGGTCTCCAGCCAACTCTTCTTTGGTCTGCCCCTCTCTCTTCTGCCCATAGTCGTGTGAAGCTGTTCACACCTCCTGATTGGGGCTGTAGTCAGTCTCCTGCTAACATGTCCAAACCATCTTAGGCGGTGCTCCCTCAATTTATCTTCTATCGAGGCTACCCCTAATTTACCTCGTATTACATCGTTCCTAATCCTATCCTTCCTTGTGTGGCCACACATCCAGCGCAGTATCCTCATCTCTGCTACCTTCATCCTCTGTGTTTGATTTTGTTTTATTGGCCGACACTCTACCCCATATAGCATAGCCGATCTTACTACCCAAATGTGGTGTTCATCACAGAGGTACATTGGAAAGAACAATGCCACTATTACAAGATGATTCAACAAGAACTAATTACAATGTTGTCTTACAAAGAGCGTAAAATAAATAACATATATGCAACAAATGTCGAGGTAAGTAACAGGTCAAGCTTTACTATTTCTTAGTAATTAGATACGACCTAACAATGGCATATTTTTATTGTCGGGAAGCGAAGAAAATTAAGGGGACATAGCATGGAAGGCAAATACAACAACCACCTTTTTTGGAATCATGTTCCCTATCTTTTGTGAAATAATATTCATACTTAATACCGTGTGAATTTTGTTTATATTTTCATTTCTTTGAAATAGAAAATATAGTTTGTCATCCTTTTGATTGAAAACTTTCACAATTACTAATATGAGAATTATGTAAATTGAATAAGATTATGGCCAACTAATCAAACAAAAGTTTATTTATATGCAAAAAATTCTCGGCTATAAAATATTGTGACAAATACATACCGCCAGCGCATCGCACAGGAACAAACCTAGTATTACCTTTTAGTATGACCTCTTTTGTTTATTAAGATATTGAATTCATATTGAACTAGTCCTTTAATTACCCAAAAAAAAACAAAAAAAGAGAATCCATAAATCTAAATTTTTATTTGTAATTTGGTGATTAGTCATTTAATTTTGAAAGAATAAAGAAACCTAACCAAACAAGATCTTAAGTATATACTTTCTGTGAATTTTTACTTCCAACATTTCAAACAAGATCTATAGTTTTATTAGTTGGCCATAATCTTATTCAATTTACATAATTCTCATAGTAGTAACTATGAAAGTTTTTAATCAAAAAGATGACAAAATATATTTCCTAATTCAAAGAAATGAAAATATAAACAAAATTCACACTGTATTAAGTATGAATATTATTTCACAAAAGATAGGGAACATGATTCCAAAAAAGGTGGTTGTTATGTTTGCCTTCTGTGCTATGTCCCCTTAATTTTCTTCACTTCCCTACAATTAAAATATGCCATTGTTAGGTCGTATCTAATTGCTATGAAATAGTAAAGCTTGACCTGTTGCTTACCTCGACATTTGTTGCTTAAATTTTATTTATTTTACGCTCTTTGTAAGGCAACATTGTAATTGGTTCTTGTTGAATCATCTTGTAATAGTGGCATTGTTCTTCCCATTGTACCTCTGTGATGAACACCACGTTTGGGTTGTCTATCTTGCCATTTACTTTTGGCTTAATGATGAATATCCAGCTGCGGCCTACAAATTCATCTAAGTAGCGAGATAGCAAGTAATGGCCATAATCTTGTATCGTTGAGCATCATATGAGTATGATATAATTCAGTTATTTTTGTTGAAGATGATTTAGATGCGTACTTGTCCTTTAATCATGTCAAAACACTACAAGAAAAATGACCTTTAGTATTGAAAAATTTAGTATCGGATATGTGAACCGATACAAAAAGACATTAATTGTATCAGATACATGCTACCGATACTAAGGTTATGGACACTTAAAGCAACATGGTGGCGCATTGTAGCGGGAAAATTGTTATTGTATCGGAAAATTTTGTAACCGATACTAAAAATTCTATAGTATCTAAGGTTTTTCGATACAATTGAGTTGTTATCCTATTGTATCGAATATTTTCTGATACTAGACTATAAAATATATATTACAGCCGGTTCTCAAAATAATGCTCAAAAATAAAAAAAATCAAAGAAATAACGCTGAAAATAAAATATTTACATAACAAAAATTGCATTTAAAAAACGCCGTTATACTCAAATAAAACCTCCTCAACAAAACGCGTTTATCCTGAGATAAACCCAAGTTTACTTAACACGACCTATAACCAATGCACAGCAATATTAAAATAAAATTACATAAATAAAACCGTGTCTGGTGAACGCGTTTGATTCCAATTTAAACCGCGTCTCGTAGACGCGGTTCACCTGTAAACCGCGTCTATGAAACGCGGTTCAATCTGTAAACCGCGTCTATGAAACGCGGTTCAATTACCTATAAGCCGCGTCTTGTTAACGCGGTTTTCTATCCGCCCTGCTGCCCTCCCCTTCCCTCTCGATTTTCATCCCACTCTCTCAAATTTCATTCTCCCTCTCCCGCTCCCGCTCAAATTTTATTATCCAAAATTACTTAAACTGGACGATTTTTTCATTCTTTTAACTTTCTTCATTCTTCCTTTTCTTCTTCATCTGTTTGCTTATCTACATTTCCATTCTCGTCGCCTTTCTAGTGAGTTAATCTATTTTATTTGTTGTATTTCAGTTTCTTTTTTTGTTGATATATTCTTCAATTTATCCATTTTTTTTGTTAATTTCGTTGGATTTTGATGTAAATTAGGGTTTAGAAGTGAATGAAGCTGTTGAAATTAGGGTTTTAAGTGTGCACGTTTTTGGTGTATTTTAGGGGTTTTTTTTAACTGTTGAAATTTCTTGTTACTTTTGTATGAATGTTCATTTGCTAGTTGTTGGTGGTAATGTTCACTTATTGTGACAACTAAACATTCCGAATTTTTCATTTGGATTTTAGTTGCGTTCTCTATTGGGATGCCAATATGTGTGTAGAGAGTGAAAGGAGAAAGTAATTGGAAATTTGTTATGTTGGTGAAGGTATTTCCTTTATAATTAATTTATAATTATTTTTGGTCAGAAACTAGAGATTACGAAAAATAAATATGGAAATTAGAAGTGGAATTTTAATTGAAAAGTGAGCTTGTAATTGATTATACTCATGAAGGTGATGTAAATGAGGTTCAAGTTTGTTGAATGTAACATGTTGTTATCTATTATTATTTGATCTGCAATATTTATGATATTGTGGTACTTTGTTGTGCTAATATATGATTGATATATTGATACTAATATACGTTTCTATGTAAGAAGATTTTATATTAGGAAACTTTTTGTATTATGAGTATGGACTTTAATATAGTTATAAGAATTAACTAATTTGTGATGTTTTTCAATTTGACTTCTATAGGAGAAGTGATTGATGGATGGTCAAAAAAGTTGGATAAATTTGTCCAGGTTTAGTCAAGAATTTATGAATGGAGTTGAATAATACATAAGCACTGCAAAAAGTACTATATCTTTAAATGGTAGGATCAAGTGCCCATGTAAGATATGTGGTTCTATGATATTTATTCAACCAGACATTGTTCGTGAACACTTAGTTTGGAAGGGGGTTCATACAAAATTTTCAATTTTTCATGGAGATGAGTTGTTATCTACCGATGTTAATGATGAGAGTATTGATGATGGAGAGTCAGATGATCCACTTGATGATATGCATGGGTTGTTACATGATGCATTTGGGATGTCAGGCAATGAGAACCTTATAGATGAATATGAAGAAGTAGATAGGACATATGAAACATTAGAAGTCAAAAAATTTTATAAGTTGGTTGATGATGCTGAGAAAGAAGTGTATTCTGGGTGTAAAAAGTTTACAAGGCTTTCTTGTATTATTCGCCTTTATCATATGAAATGTCTTCATCGTTGGAGTGATACATCATTGAGTGATCTGCTAGATTTTCTCGTTGAGCTTCTCCCAAAAGGGGCTAACTTGCCAAAAAACTTTCATCAAATGAAAAAAACCATATCTGATTTAGGCTTAGGCTACACCAAGATAGATGCATGCCCTAATGATTGCATGTTGTATTGGAAGGAGAAAGCTAATGATTCTGCATGCTCTGCATGTGGAGCTTCAAGATGGAAAAGAGATGATGACGGGAAAACTAAGATTCCATCTAAGATTTTACGTCACTTTCCATTAATACCTTGATTAAAAAGGCTTTTTATGTCTTCAAAAACATCAATTTCGATGAGATGGCATGAAAAGGGACTTAGTAAAGATGGGAAAGTAAGACACCCAGTTGATTCAATAGCGTGGCAAGATTTTGAGAGCAAATACCCAGATTTTTCTAAGGATGCTCGGAATATTAGGCTTGGTTTGGCAAGTGATGGCTTCAATCCTTTTAGCACAATGAGTATCACTCATAGTCCATGGCCAGTCATGCTTGTGATATACAATTTGCCTCCTTGGTTGTGCATGAAAGATTCCTACTTTATAATGTCCCTGCTGATCTCTGGTCCACAAGCCCCTGGCAATGACATTGATATTTATCTACAACCATTAATAGATGATTTAAAGGAGTTGTGGGTAGATGGGGTTGAGACTTATGATGCTTTTACTAAGGGAACCTTCAATATGCATGCTACTCTTTTATGGACAATAAACGATTTCCCAGCATACGGTAACTTGTCAGGTTGGAAAACTAAAGGCCGATTTGCTTGTCCTCATTGCAACATTGACACTTGTTTTCGTTATCTTAAGAGGAGCAGAAAAATGTGCTTTATGCGCCATCGCATATTTCTTGATCCTACTCATAGGTTTCGAAGAAAAAGAGCATCTTTTGATGGTACAATTGAGAAAAAAACTGCACCCAAGTTCCGTTCTGGATTTGATTTGTTAAAGCAAATGCGTGACATCAATATTGTCTTTGGGAAGCCAAATGTTGAGACTAAAGGTCAAAAGAAGAAGAGGAAGGCAAGGAGGACAATTCATAAAAATAGTCCTGAAACAGGATGGAAAAAGAGAAGTATATTCTTTAAGTTACCTTATTGGAAAAATCTTTGAATACGACACAATTTGGATGTAATGCATATTGAGAAAAATGTGTGTGATAGTGTGATTGGGACTTTATTAGATATTGAGGGAAAATCAAAAGACTCTCTGAATGCACGTCTTGATCTTAAAGATATGAGTATCAAAACTCATCTTCATCCAGTTGATCAAGGGGAGGGACAGAAACCTTACTTGCCACCTGCACCGTATTTTATGGATCAAAAGCGGAAAGAAATCTTTTGCAAAGTGTAATCTTTGGTGAGGGTTCCCGATGGTTATGCTTCCAACATATCGCGGCGTGTGGAGAAAGGCAAAGTCTTTGGCCTTAAAAGTCACGATTGTCATATTCTAATACAGCAATTGCTACCTCTTGCTGTCCGTAAGGCCTTGCCTAGGGAAATCAGTCTGATATTAATTGAGCTTAGCAATTTTTTCAGGGAAATGTGCTCTAAAGATGGTTCTGTTAATGACTATGAGCAGTTAGAAGAACGGATCATCTACATAATTTGCCGTATGGAAGAAATCTTTCCACCGACCTTTTTTGATGTCATGGTGCATTTAACTGTTCATTTACCATTTGAGGCTGCCACTGCAGGACCGGTACACTTTCGCTGGATGTATCCAATAGAGAGGTGAGTTTTACACGAGAAAAATGAGTTTTGATATGAAATTTTGTCCATGCATTAAATAAATGAAACTAATGTAAGGTACTTGTTTGTCAACTATAGGTTTTTGTATTGATTGAAGAAGTGTGTACGCAACAAAGCAAAGCCAGAGGGGTCAATTGCAGAAGCTTACATTGTTGAAGAATGCATGATTTTTTGCTCAAGATATCTAAATGAAATCCAAACCAAGCAGGATAGATCTATAAGGAATTATGACGGCGGTGATCGTGGAATACGAAATGGTCTATCCATCTTTTCCATATGTGGCCATGCTTTAGGGAAGCAAGATTCAGTGCATTTGAACAATGATACATGGAAGCAAGCACATGAATATGTTTTGTTTAATTGTGATGAAGTTATTATATATGTACAGTAAGTCCTCACAGCTAAATCTATTAAAATATCTTTATAATTTGTTGAACACATCTATTCTTCTTACTAACATGTGTATGATGCAGAGAACATAAAGTCGCACTTTGTCTTGAACATAGCAACCTGCGAGAAGAAGATATTGACAACATTCACAAAAAAAACGTTTGTCGAGTGGTTTAAAGTGAACGTATGTGGGCAACTTGAAACTTTAGTTGTAATTATGTAAATTAAAATTTTTTATATATTAACTTTTTTTTTTTTGGCTCTTTTACCAGGTTGGGAATATAAGTCATGCATATGATAATGAAATTTATAGGGATCTTCAATGGCTTAGTCAAGGACCAAGTAGACTAGTCAGGAGGTTCAAAAAGTTTAATTATAATGGCTTCAAGTTCCACACAAGAGATGTAGAGGCTAATTCTCCCACCCAAAATAGTAGAGTGGCTGTGAATTCAATCATTTCTGATGAAGACCAAGTCACATACTATGGAACTTTGGTAGAAATGTTGGAATTAAATTACTATCAGGGGAGGAAAGTTATTCTACTTAAGTGTGACTGGGCTGACTTGGGAAAAGGGGTTAAGCAGGATTTACTGGGCTTTACTTTAGTAAATTTTCGACACTTGTTGAAAAATAATGAGCCATTTGTGTTAGCATCTCAAGCATTCCAAGTGTTTTATACACCTGACCTAGTTGAGGCAAATTGGAATGTTGTTACAAAGAAAAAACCTAGAGATGTTTTTGACATGGGAGATGAGGATCCCAATGAAGATACCAAGACTTACTTTGATTGTGAGCCCATAATTGATCATAGTTTGCTAAATATAAATGAAGTTAAAGTTTGTCCGGAAGTCATTGAAGAAGAAGATGATGGAAACGATTTAGAATTAGATAACAGTGACAACGACGAAGACTCTGATTATGATTCAGAAGATGAAAGTGAAGAGGACCCCACTTTACATGATTATGATGATTATACTGACGATGAGAGTTGATTGATTTTTGAGTAATTTGCGTTTTTGTTAGTTCATACGGATGAAAGTGAGTATTGCTAGTATTTAATGTAATTGGCTTTGTAAATGACTTTTTAAGTATTGGATTGATCTTTGTTCATTATTTTCTGAAATTATAATGAAAATTATGTTGTTATTGCTTTATGTTTACATGAAATGCAATGTAGAACACAATGATCAGAAACATTAGAAAGAGTCTAGCGAGTGCTAAGGTTGGAGATCCAGAAGTTGTGCTCCAGCCTAATGATCCTTCAGATGATGGAAGTTCTGACAATGTAAGTTCAAGTTTTGAAAGTTTTGGAGATGAGGCTTCTGATGACGAATCAATTTACGAAGAACAGAATGTAGAAATTACCTCTAAAACTTCTCAAGCATCCAGTGGCAAGGGTAACATAAGCCTTACTTTGTTATTTTTTCCAAGGTTATCTATATAGAGAAGACTCTGATTATGATTTTACAATTTGTTTATTATTTCTTATGATTGATAGATGGTTCTAAGAAGCCCCGTCGAGGACCAAATAAGTGCTCCAACTTTCGAGGTGATGAAAAAATTGTTGTTGAATTGAATAATGATGGACAACCGATTGATAAATCAAGAAGACGTTTTTCTTCATACCTTGGGATATTGGCTAGAGATCCGAATTTAGTGCCTTTTGATATGAAGAATTGGAAGATATTTTTAAAGGGAACAAAAAAGAAAGAGTTATGGGATATTATTGAGGTAAAATCTGTTACTTTATATTTTATCAATGATATAAGATTAGATTATCCAGTTATAGTCTTGTGGTTATATTATTCTCTAATGTTTGGTTGTGATTGTAATATTGTAGTCAAGGTTTACTTTTAGTGCTCCAAGTCCAAAAGAATGGGCATTTGAGAAGATGAATCATTGTATAAGATTATGGAGAGCGAAGTTGAAAAAGAAACACTATAGAGTTGTAAAGAGTCTTGAATTGAAGTTAAAACCACCAAATGACAGAGTGGATCCACAACTATGGAGGAATATGGTATATCGTTGGGAATCTACTAAGGCGAAGGTACCTTCAAACGTGTTGTTATATACATTTATTTTTCATATGAATTTATTTTCCTATTTAGCCTTTTCATTTCTTTGTTTATGAATTATGTTATAGAAAATAGCAGCTCAAAACACTGAAAATCGTGACTCAAGCAAAATGGTACACCACTTGGGGACTAAATCCTATGCTCAAAAACGAGAAGAATTAGTAAGTGACATGTTTTATGCATGTACTTTGGTGCTTTTATGTCGTCTTTGATATTTCTTTTATTGTATTTGTGTTTTATTTATTGGATCTAGAAAGAGGGCAATGGAGGAAAAGAACCAGATCGAGTGAAACTTTTTCAAGTGGCATATGGACAAGCCAAAAAAGCATTTGTGGATCAGGATTCGCAGACAAAGCTTGTATGTAGCTTATAATTTTTGCAATTAATCAATCTATAATATTGAACATGTTTATTATACAATGTGAATTAACTCAAATGTGGATTCAAATACAGGATGCCATACAAAGAAAGTTAGCTGTAGCCCCGTCAGATTCTGATGTCAATGAGGAACGAGATAAAATTTATAAAGAAGTTGTGGGAGAAGACAAATACGCATATAAGAAGACATGTGGAATTGGAGTGAAGAGAAGTTACATTGGTGGGTCAAAACAGAAAAATCACGAGACATTAATGATAGTTGCTAAAGAAGTGCAAAATAGAAGAGCGTTAGAAGAAGAAATAGCTACTGAGAAAGAGAAAAGACAGAAACTTGAGGAAGATTTTTCTATTAAGACAAAAGCTATGGAAGAAAAACAACAGAAATCGGAGGAAGATTTTGTTAATAAGACGAAAGCCATGGAAGAAGAAATACGCATGTTAAAGGAATTATTTTTCAAGTCGAAATCATCAAAGAAAAAGGTATTTTTCTTCCTAATAACATTTTTATTGTACTAATATGATTGTCATATAATTTTCTAATAATGGTCTTATTAAACGTTGGATTGTCATGGACTTGTTTATTTTTCTGTATCTTTCTTAAGTTATACACAAAATTGTTATTGGTTTTTTAATTTTTTGTTGTACTATGGCAAATATTTGGTTGTACTATACTATTGTGCTGATCAATTTATTTTTTATTTTTACAGAGGTCAAGTTCAAACTAAGGATGCGATCAATGTCATAAGGAAGTTTTTGTGGTCTTGTTACATCGTGTTTATGGATTGGTTTTTTTGTGACGTGTTCAGAGTTGGTTTGTTAGTGATACTGAAACACATATTTGGAAATATCTTTTTTGGAGACTTGGTCATTTGTAATATTTTGTACTAGGAATTTAGAAAATTTGATGTAGAAGTTTTAAATACCTTGAACGTAGTTTGCTTGACCTACTATGTATTAAAGTGAATATTTGGATTATAATAGAAATTGGTAGTATTAAATTATAGTTTCATGTGAAGTAATTTCTATTGGTTATTTATATTATGCTTGTATCTAAATTTGGAAGCTACTGAACGATACAAATATCAAAAAAAATTAAATAGAATTGAAAAGTTTTCGATTCTATAATAGTGGTCTTTTGCATCAATTATTAATTGATACTAATCATATTAATAGTATTGGAAAATAATTTGATACTATTATGGCTAAGCCAATAGTATCAAAAAGGAGATTTTTGATACTACTGTATTAACTTTTAGCAACGGAAAGACGCCGATACTAATGGCGTCAATTGTATCGGAAATAACCACGAATTGATACTATAGAAAATTCATTTGCATCAATAACCTTCGATACTACATCCGATACTATTGCTCTAGATTCATTAGTATCGGATAAGTTTTATCTGATACTAGGGCAATAGCCACGCTAGTATTGCAATCGAAAAAATTTGCCGACTCTAAAGGTCTATATTATCGGAAAATAAGCTTTTAGTATCGAAAATTTTCTGATACTAAATCGCCTTTTTCTTGTAGTGAAATATTCGGCTGTGCTCTTGGTTAAATACTCTGCCTGTTTCCCGAATAATGTTATGTTAATTTCATTTCGTTGTTGATCGCGTACAACCATCTTGATGCGTAACCTATTATGCGAAAAGGAAAGTTAATAAATTATATTATGTGGGTCTTTATTTACTAAATCTGAGTACCTTTTTTCGATAATGGCATTATTGTTGGCGCACTTATCGCAACGGTAGTACCCATTAATCCAAGTGACCTTTGTTTTACAAATTTGGCATGCCTTGCAAGTTGTGTCATTCGTCATGTCGATACTTGTAATACGTGCACATAATTTAAGATATGTTTCCTGTAAGATTTTTGTAAATTAGTTAGATATTCTTCGTAATTCTTTATAAAGTAAGGCTTGTTCGTATTTCACGTTGTACAAATTTTTTGTATTAAAGATGTGGCTCACATTGGTTTTCAATGTGTACTGTGATATTGTTACGTTATCCGCCCTAAAGTATATCTTTGACTGGATGATGCTAAGATTTTTTTGCTGCAACCACCTTATTCGCTTTTGTGCTTCCTCATTATATACATACCTATTATAATGTGCCAAATCCCGTGTAAGTTTCTTCCATGCCTGAATAAATGTCTAATAGTTTGTGTTATTAACTAACCATCCTTGATAGTTAGAAGTATCACGATGTTTAGGGTTGATTAGCAGCCACGATCGCGCAGTTGTTGTCAGAGATGGTCCTTTTAAAAGGTTAACGTATATGTTAGTTGTATGAGCAATAAAAACCTTTGTTTATTATTGTAGTATGTTTACTACTTTAGAAGCATACCATGGAAGTCTTAACTGCTACTTGAGACGCGAGTAGCACATTTTGCCTCCCTAAATGTGTGAAGAGGTAGTTCCCCTCTTCGGACGCAAACTCTCCCCATAATGATAGACGCAAAGTCCCCATTCTATATGCATTAATTTTTTGGAATGAAAGTTGTTAGTATAGTCGCTATTATTGGATATGGTTTGAACATTGCATATAATGTAATCATTATGAAGTATTATTTACCTCATGTCGCACAAAAGAAGTTCGCGTACAATGCCTCTCGTTTTTTTTGTTGTTGTAAAAGGAGATACGGCGATTACTATTCCAATTACATCTGCAGTTTGTTTAGAGATATTACCATTAGGTCTATAATCAGAATACATGTTAGAATATTTATGTACGACCTACCAATGTATGCATTTCACGTGTTTACATATGCTGGGACATCTTCGTATTTGACTATATCCACCTTTTGTACTGGAATGTCAAGACACTGTTGTACTAGACCATACTTCTATCATATCAAATCAAATGCCGTGCTCCATTTTTTTGGAACACACAAAACCATCAAAATGTACAAATGAAATGTCATACTCCTCTTTTTTTTTATTACACTGCTAGAATTTACATATATTGAGCATCATTTATAGTGTGAAATACAATTATGTAGTTCATGATAGTATGAAATATTGTACAAATTTATGTACTTTATTAATTATAACAAATTCAAGGCAATACTTCAATCACGAAATAATGTATTATATATAAATATGGAGAACTATAAAATAAATTACAAAATTTATGACAACTCTATGGCCATACTTCTATCATTACAAAATGTCACACTTCTAATTTTTTTTTTAATCAAGGCAATGCTTCAATCACGAAATAATGTATTACATATAAATACAGAGAACTATATAATGAGCTACAAAATTTATGACAACTGTATGGCCATACTTCTATCATTATAAAACAAAATGCCATACTTCTTTTTTTTTTTTTTTTTCCTTATTTATTGATTAGAATTAAGGAGAGTGCTAGAATGAAAAATTGGGGGCTTTTGAAGGGGAAAACTTCACTATAATACAAAAGAAGATATAAGATAGGTTCCTTCCCGTGCGATGCACGGGTGATGTTTGTTCTATACTGTATTTTATGGTCATAATTTTGTACATTAATTGAACTAAGGTATGGATATAAGTGAGACGGGTAGTGGGTATGGGTTAGGTGTACCCGCTCCGTACCCATCACAGGCATGGGTATAGTTTTGTACCCGGCCCACCCCGCTCTATACCGGCCCCTCCCCACCTCATACCTACCATATCTGCTTTATTTTGTACATAATTAATCTTTAAATTAAAAAGTATGTGTTTAAATTCAATAATCAAAATTATTTATCAATGTTAAAAAAATTAATTTTTAAAAATAGCATAAAATAACTAATATAAGCGGGTATAGATAATAATATTAAATTATTTAAAATTGGGGGTAGGGATGGTTTTGGAGAATTATAAAATGGAAAATACTAAGAATTTAAAATTGAGGGCAGGGAGGGTTTTAAAGAAGTACACACTTTTATATATATTATAAAAAGGAAAATCCTAAGAATTTAGGGTTGGGAGTGGGGAGGGTTTTGGAGAATTTTGAGAAGTACAGACTTCTCTTTAATATATAAGAAGATATCATTAAACATATGAAGGGAAACTCAAATAAGTACATATATTATTTTCCTTCATATAACTCACTGCTATCCTTTTTATTTTTTGGCTTTGTCGTCTTTCTTCTTCGGTGCGTTGGTTTTCGGCTTTGTCGTCTTTCTTCTTGTTTGTGTTTTTTTGTCCCCTTCCTCACGTTGTGTGTGCTTTTCGGGTCTCGTATTTGAGGCGCCGGCTCTTGTATTGCAAGATTTTTTCTTGCTAATTATAAAAAAAAAAAAAAAACTCACTGCTATCCTTTTTATTCATTTAGTCTTTTTCAACTATAATACCGTTGTTTGAGCTTGGTTCGATATGCTACAAAAAAATAAATTTTAACTCTTGTTACGCTTAAATGTCTCTAACCATCCTTGCAACACCTTCATTGGCTTCGTTGGCTGTGTAAGTAAGGCTATAGTTACGCTATCTGCAGGTGTCGGTATATGTGGCAAAAGGCAACCCTAGACCATGATGCTTTATGCTATTATACTTTTTAGCAATCCTAACGGTACCTCTACACCTATTAGGGTCGCTGGGTACAATGTTTTTTTTATAACACCTTTTCACATCTCTTTTAACAAATAAATGAACATAGTATAGGTCTTTCTGGTATGCTATTATGCTTTTGAAGTTGGGGTTCTCAAACACAGCACCCCCAAACCCCCCCCACCCCCCCCCCCCCCCCCCCCCCCCCCCCACGGGACCCTACATTGGCGGGAGTCCATGAGGCACTAGGTTTGTTGTTATTGTTGTTACTATAGGTCTTTTTGAAAATAGGTCATGTATACATATTCTATTACTATAAATTTTAACAAAAAAATCCAAGTATACTATGTAAAATCAAAAACTAAGTTGATAGTGAAAACCCAATTCAAATTAAGATACAATCATAATTGATTGTATCATTTGGTACCAAAGCTATTGTTCCTCGACACCTGAAAGAAAATAAATGTATCATGAAGTGTCGCAACAACTAAAGCCTTAGGTAATAGATCCACCATTTAAGCAATGAAAAGTCAATGGCCAAGATTTTAAGAATTCTACACTTTTGATAAGGATTTCTTTTCTTTATCCAATAGACGAGGATGTGTTGCACCAAATCTTTTCTTCTTATGGCAATCTTAAAGATTTACAATTGATTTCATCCACAACTCAGGAAGTTAAGACACATAATAAATTTTCTTTGAATTGAAGTGTCGTTGCAGCAGTGGTGCGATTATATGGACGTTGCATATATGGCAAATGTTGTATACTAGATATTGAATTTTCTCTTGTTAATGAGTTGAGGAAATTTCATCTCCCAGTTCAAAAGAATGAGAATAAGCTGCAAACTAGTGCTAATGAGACATTGAGGCATGATGAAGTGAGGAGTCTTGTGATACATACTGACGAGTCTTGTGACAAATATTGAGGAAAGACTAGAAGACGTGGGTTCTTGAGCTCATTTTTTGCAAGTTAATGGACAAGGAAACGTCCTAAAAGATGATGAAGTCCATTTTGCATAATTTGAGAAAGATGATAACACATTAGAACAATTGGCTAGAGGTCAAGCTTTACCAACAACACAAGACTTACACTGTAATCATGCTTTGACATTGCGCATGATATTTTAGTACAAGTATTTTGAAGGAAAAAATCTTCATGATCATCATGGTTTAAATGACAACAAAAAAGCAACATTCCCAGTGCCCCAAGGGCTCCTGCCTAAGCAGGGTCGGGACCGGGGGGGGGGGGGGGGGGGGGGATGGATGTACGCAGCCTTCCCCCTTCAAGGTGCTACCCTAAAGAGAGGCTGTTTCCGAGAGCCCCCAACTAGAGGGGTGCAACACGAGAACTTCCCAGGAAGTTACCCATCTTGGTACTGCTCTCGTCCAAGCACACTTGATTTCGGAGTTCTAATGAGATCCGATACTTGCGTGTTGGTACCCTCTCAAGTATGGTTTAAATAACAATAATTTCTCTAATGAATTTCATGGTCATTTACGGTTACATCCTTTTCAAATGCAATCTAGGCCCGGATTTTAGCTGTTTCAATTGTCGATCATTTAATATGCGGAGTATGGAAAGGCTTTGCTCCGCCAAAAGCAGAGTTGCTTGTATGGATGGTCCTCTTGGGGAAAATCAACTCCAAAGAGAAATTATGGAAGCTTGGAATCATTGGAGAGGAAAAGAAGGAAGATCTGTTTTGATACCAGACTACTCTCCTAGTATTGTGTCCAGAGTCGCATATGTTAGATTGGCTAGGGAGCAGGCTTACTCCCCATCACTTTCCCCCTAAGGAAAAGAATGTACGACTGTGGCAAGACATCTTTCACAGGTTCAACCTTCTATGCCTCTGATATTAGAACGCGCATTTATTATTAAGGTGAGTACAAGTCCTGCCCCGCAGTTGCCAAATGAAGGGAAGGGAATTACTTAGCAGCCGTCTGGACATGTTTCCATCCACCTCAACGGCCAAATCATTGGGAGATGGGCCCTGCAGCGATCGCTCCTACATGCCGTGCCCTACGCTCCACAGCAGGTGGTTCATCCTCCCCGACTATTGCCATGGGTTGAGAATGGTGAAGCTCCAGCTGATCAACATCATGCTCAAATAACCACACCTGATACTGATACTCGGCGAAGTAACAGTGATAATGAGGCAACAACATCTAGGCCGCCTGAATTCCCTCCAGGGTTCGAGCCCATAACAGCAATCGGTAACTCTCAAACTGGGGATAGTTTGCCGCAGAGTCAACAAGTTTCAGCTCCATCCATGGAAGGGCCTAGCACGGGCTGGAGGAAAAAGGAAAAATTCCGCACAACAAAAAGAAAGAGAAAAGCGATCAAGCGCAAGATAAAGAAAAGAGAGAACCGGTAGCTGCAAGACTTCCTGAAGGATATGTCTCCTAGAAATAATGTTGGAAAATCGTCTAAGGCAGCTGGAAAGAGGAAGAAACGGAATAGGGGAAATCGAATTCAGAAGATCACGGAAGAAGAGTATGATGAGAGGATCCTGAAAGCGGAGCGGGTAATAGAGATAGGAGAAAATGTGGGTTTCAACTTTGATGGTTTCGACGCGGCTATGGTGGCTGACATTCTCGCCCAATGATATGGGTTGGGTGTTTGGGTTATGGCTTCAGTTCCATTCCTGTTTCTTGTGCTGGCCTTCAGGCTCTTCTTCATCCAGGTTCCCTGTGTGTGATGGGTCTGTGCGCGCTATTGTTTCTTTTCCTCATGTCTTTTTTGGTCCTGTGCTCGGTGTTTGCTGTGTCGGGTTTTGAGGAGAGCACTTTGGTCCTATTTTCTTGTTTTGTGTTAGCTTTTTTGGTCCCCGTGTTGTTGTGGTCGGACTCAGGCCTCGCCCAGCGAGTTGCCAACTTGTTTAGTAATTTTGTCGCAATTTATAAAAAAAAAAAATTGGAGGAAAAGAAATGGTGTCCCCTATGCAAGAAGGACATAGAAAGTGTTGATCTTCTGTTCTTGACTTGTAGCTGCACTTGGATAATTTGGGGGAAGTGCTTAGCGTGGTGGGGAATTTAGTGGGTGGTCCTAAGCAACATTTGGGACCTATACGAACAATGGCTAACTTGTTATGTCGGGGGGAAATTCCAGAAAAAGGTTTGGATCACTCTTTTATTTGTTGTAGTTTGGATTGTATGGAATTGTAGGAACAAAGCCGCTTTTGAGTCCATACTATGGAAAGAAAGTGAAATCTTCTGGAATATTAAAATGAGGGTCAGCTTTTGGGTAAAGGCATGGTGTCCAGATTTTCCGTACTCTCCTGATGAAATTAAAAGAAATATCGATAGTGTGAAGAGATGGTCAAGTGCCCGGGTCGGTCGTGTATAATACATGGTAGCTGACAACCCATAAGTGGTGCTCTGATTATGCAGCAAATTGTAACTATGTTTTTGTAAAGTGCTTCACTGGTATATGTAGGGGGTCAAACTTATATTTTGTTTTTTGTTTTGTTTTGGTGGCTTCTATATTTTTGATTTCCTGATTATGTAATGCATTCTAGCTGTTTCCAGGCCTCGCGATTGCGTTGGTGCTTATCATGTAATGCACTTCGGTGCCACTTATCGACAAAAAATGGTACTAGTAATTTTGATGGGAAAGTTTGGGAAGGGTCAATTGGTATATTTTATTGGATATACTCATTTTAAAGAGTTCAAGTACTCAGGTAACAGCCAAAGGATTCATCATGGGTTGCGTCTGAAAGAATTTATGATCCAGAATGAGATACATTCATGAATGTAAGCATGACATCTACGATATTTTCATCAAATTCACCCTTGAGAACAAGAGTGTTTAAAGGGCGGGGTAATAATACAAGTAAAAGAGATAAATAGTTGCTTTTAGCATGGTTGTTAGTATTAGTTAGTTGGAATTAGTGTTGTCCGTTAGACTAGTTACAATTAGTAGTAAAGTTGATATTTGTAAAGTTGTTAAAAATAGTGTTGTAATGATCATATTGGCGATAACAAAAATCATAATAATTTCCCAATCATCCCCTCTCTACTCTCTCTCTTCTCCTAATCTCTACATCTTCTACTCTTCTCTCATCTCGCTCTCTAATCTTCTTGTCATAATATATTCTTTTCCCTAAACTAAATACAATCTAAATTGATTGTATTAGACAAAGACTCTTTTCCTAGGACATATGCGACATTAAGGCATACCATATTATCAATCAAAGGCTCCCAAAATATCTATATTTCTGTATCCTCAGTATTAGAATGAAAAACAAAATAAAACAAGTATATCCTGCAAACAAAATCATAAATGCTTGCTTTGACGATTATCCTCAGTTAATGAGGATAAACTTTTTCCGACAAAAATTCAGCGAATGTCTAAAATGTCTTCGGCATTGATGATGTCAAATTTAAGCACGTATATGCAGTCTTGATCAATTAGGGTTATCACTTGCTAATAGTTACCAATCAAACAGGTGCAGAAAAAGAAAGACAAGATCTAATAAGTCATGCTTTTACTTGGCAACAAGAGGATGCAAATAGAGACGAAAATAACCCAATTAAGACGAAAAAGAGAGAAAATAAGCTCGAGAATGGTTGGACCGCCGGGTAAGCAGTTGCAATATTTGGTTTTAATTTTGGTTTTCTAGTTTAAATTTAACTAGGGTTTTAATTACGGTTTCTTGTGTAATTTATTCTTTTTCGATAATTAAAGATAAACCTCTCAATACAAACAGGCGCATCCACTAAAGAGGAGCCCGAGAAAGCCACATGAGCAGGAAGAAGGCAAAACAAAACAATGGACCACAAAATCCCTAGATGCCTACGAACATGCCACCAACTGAAGAACAATAGCATACCCTAAAAAATTGAAACGTCCATACCCATATCAACCCTTAAAACATGGAGAGCTAAATGAAGCACACCTACACTAACTCTTGGAATACGAAACACCAAATGGGTCGCACCCAATCTAGCAAAAACCCCCCAAACATGAAAATGAGCGTTGCCGATAAAGAAGGCCCTTCATCTTACTTAGAACAACATAAAGTAGATGCCATTAATCTCAAACGCTATGTGCTCATATAGAATGGAAGCCACAATCCCGCATAAATGGAACGTAAATCACAACATTGTAGATGAGACGTAGCTTTCAACAACCTCAGATTCCACACTTGTAGTTGCAGTTTCTTCTTCTTCTCTAATTTATGTAATTAGGCTTATGGTATTATGTTTAATTTGATCTAGAATATGATTATTTCTAAATTTTAATTTGAATTAGGAACATGATATAATTGTACCTGTAAATAGACCATTAGTTTTTTTATTTTTGGAAGCATTGTTTGATTAATTTGAGTTGTTTCTTTATTCTCTCTTATTTTCTTGGTGAGAATTAAGATTGAACTCTATCAATTCCTTATTCTTTCCTTACTCTAGCAATAAGAATTATGAAAGGCTATTGAATACTTCTCCTTTTACCTTCCGACAATTTGGCAATTTGCATCACAAAATGATACGAACATAACTGAAGGTACACCCAGGATTCGAATCACTGTATCACGTGACTCGACCACCGCATCACGTGATGACCCTAAGCCTTTGGCACGTGACCCCAACGCCTCTGCACGTGAGGAGCCCATGACTTTAGGGGATACTTAATTAGTGTTTTGTTAGGCCAATTAGCCCTTAATATAAATACGGCCTTGAGGATTAGTCGGAGATCGTGAGATTAGGGCTCCGTTTTTTTCGAGGGAAAACCATATTTTAGGAAATGGTTTTCCCCTTTTCCTTTGTTTGGCGCATCATTAGCTCAAGGAAAGGTTTTCAGACAGAAAACCTTTTCCCTTAAATAAGGGAAATTGACTTCCCTTTGAAAATGGGGGAAGTCGTGATTCTAAGTGGCTCAGAAACCTTGGCGGTTATCATCACGCAAATCGAGATCGAATCAAAATAAACCAGACTGTACCGTAGGCATTTAACGTCAACAATGGACAAGAATTAGACTAAATAATTAAAAGCAGCTTGGATACTACTTTATTATTGTTGCAAAGAATAACTTTAATTAAGTTGAATTGTTATATAATATTATAGAAGAAAATTATACAAGTAATATTTTATTTTGTTAATTCATATATGTTGTATTATTACTTCTGTTGTGCTATAAAAAGATATAAAATGATTGGTGAAAAATATTTTTTAAAACATACACGAAAACATCACAATGGGGAATTCATTTTTCCTTTGAAACAACAACAACAACAACAACAAACACAGTGCCACCAAGGGCTCCCGCAAAAAGCAGGTTCTGGAGAGGGTAGATGTACGCAGCCTTCCCCCTTCATGGGGCTACTCTGAAGAGAGGCTGTTTCCGAGTACCCCCGGCCTAGAAAGTTCGTGCGCATCGATCAGCCCAAAACCTGGGAACAGGAGAAGCATCAGAAGCATCATTAAAAACAAAAAAAAATCAATTCCTAAATTCTACTTTTCCGTCAAAATAAACGAAGCCTAGATGGGTGAATTCTATCTTCTTACTCTCTTTCTCTATCTTCGTCTTCCTAAATATAATATACTACTACACTTGCTATACATGTAATTACACAGTACGTCCATAGTAATACAAATCTTCACTAGATCTTTGATCAATTACACAATACGTCCATCCTATCGCAAAACTTCCACATTAATCAGCAAAATTCGAGTATGCAGCGAACTAATCAGCAAGAACTCAAAATTCTATGTTAATATGAACATACTATCATTATATACTCAAGTCAAATCAAGATGAAGCACCAATTGCATTCAAATCAAAGGCAATCGTAGCGAACACTATGCAGCAAAGTTCACCTCGATCTGGCCACGACAACGTCAAATCAAATGAACATAAACAAAATGAAAATGCGGACCTCAAATAGGTGAGATGTCCGCAGTCTTACCCCTCCATGGTGTTATTATCGATCGTCTTAAAACCCTAAAAATCATCAAATTCAAAGCCTTAGGATTGGAAGAGGAGAGAGAAAGTGCTAACGATTGGTGAGGCTGCTCACTAGGGTTTAAAGTATGAGAGTGGTGGTTGATTCAAAGAAGGCTGAAACTTCTTGGTATGGGCTTAGTTGTGGGCCGCTTAGAACTGCTGCTGAATTATATACTGGACTAGATAGCCCAGACATTGTATGTAATGGGCCCTAAGCCCAGCTTGCTATATCGAGTCAAGCTCGCTAATATGATAGGTGCATTTGGCTCAACTTATTTTTTCTTTTAGTTTAATTGTTTCAATTAGATTTATCCATTTAAAATTCGTATTTTTTTTACTATTTGGTTGTACAGTACATAAATATCTTTTTTGCACAAAAAATATTTGAATACAAGTTTTAAAAAGGAAGTTATCTATTATACTGACAAATAACTTAATAATGTAAATTAATTAATAATAGTAGGTAGAAAAGAATCATGATAATAATTGGTCATAGTTGTAGAGAGTAGTGAGCATAGCGACCCATGGGTGTCTAAAAGGTGGTGGTGGGCGGAGGTGGTGATAACAAGTAAAAGTAATTTATAAAGGTGAAGATTTACCATTAATGTAGTATTTTAAAGCATTTTTCTGAAATAAGCAGTGAAAAAGATCCAATTTTGCATATTTGTCTACTTAGTTACAAAAATAGCCTTTTCATCTATTTATTTAAGCTGTAAAAAGATCTTGTCAACCAAACAAAAGATTTACTATCAATTAGATATTTTTCACAGCTTTAAGCTGTTAAAGTTTAACCAAATGCAGCCATACTATCAAGTGATTCTCACATCATTTTCGAGCTATTACGAATTGTCAAAGAGTTCTTAATGAGCCCTTAGTGAGCTTTTATTGAATTCTTATCAAGTCCATATCAAGCTATTTGTAAACGCTAACACGCCAGGCACCCATCTTTTCTAACGTAGGTCGTTCTTTGATAACCTATCGAGCCCTCATTATGGACACAAATAAGCTTTGATCAATTTCAATTTCAAATTCTTTGTCAAACTATTGGTTCGTCTGAATGTAGAAAATTAGAAATTGGGGAGTGCAGAAGAGAAAGAGAGAGAGAGAGAACGAATGAAAGACAAGAAAATGCCAAATATCCTGAATAATGTATTTAACTTGTGTACCTAATGATATGGTAAAAGGTTATTAATTTACAAAAATTAATATTAAATAAATATCTTTTGTAGACTAATATCTATATTATATACACAAAATATATAAAATTGGGTATCTATAACCAATGTCATGGTATGTAAGACATCTAATTAGAATAATCATACTATCTTCAATTTTAAATAATGACAATATGTGAACTAAAATTATTTAAAACATAAATACTAACCGTGCAATACACTGAGAAAGACTAGTTATAAACAACAACAATTACAGTGCCACAAGGGCTCCTGCCAGAGCAGAGTCCGAAGGAGAAGGGGGAAATGTACACAGTCTTACCCATTCTAGGCACTACCCTGAAGGGAGGTCGTGTCCGTGGGCCTCCAACTCGAAAAATGAAACAATAAAGCAGCAAGTAGCCTAGCACAAAGCGTAAAACACAGCACAAAGCACATATTACAAAGCAACGAAAGAGCAAAAATAAAGCATGGAGGCAACTAAAAGAAAGAGTAGTTATCATTAACGGCAAATTGTAGAAAACTGTTTTGTCTTTGATTTTAAAAACAAAAACAGGAGGTGTTGAAATAAATAACACTAGCCCAATGTCCAAATTATCAAACCCAAGATTTCGTTTAAATTTAATTATATTATTTTAATACACTAGCAAAAAGTGTGGCATAAATTTAACTATACTATTTTAATACACTAGCAAAAAGTGTGGCTTAAACTTAATTATACTATATTTTAATATGTGGTATGTATTTTCTCTAATTAGCTGTAAATATCCCAGCCCCAAGCCTTGTAAATAATCGAGAAATGAAGGGGGAAAAAAAGGACTAGAAGTCTTATATTTGTGTAGTCTTGTGAGTGTTAGGTATTTGTGAAAATTGTGCTTTCTTTTGTAATATTTTCAGTTTAATACAAGTATTTTATTATTTCTCCATTATTAAGTAAATTTCTTAAAATGGTAAGATTAGAGTTGTGTACCCTAAAATTTTCTCAAAAATTGGTATCAGAGCGGGATGATCAGGGATCTTTCTTAGTGGAGCTATCTTGAGTCGTGAAGAGTTTGGTACTCTGCAAGTTTGTCAGTCAAGTTTGTTTGGTATAGTCGAAGTCTTGCCAGCACGATGGGTGATCTTCAAGTGGTTGGAAGAATCCAGAAACTCAACAACAAAAACTACAACACGTGGGCAACATGTGTAGAGTCTTATCTACAAGGTCAAGACCTTTGGGAAGTTGTCGGCTGTAATGATGTTACGCAGCCGGAAGATGACGCAAATGATGCTTTGCGAAAATGGAGGATCAACTAGGTAAAGCGATGTTTGCCCCGAAGACCACAGTCGAAGAAGAAATATTGGTGCGCATCCGGGATGCCAAACCACCGAAAGAAGCATGTGATACTTTTGTTACACTCTTTTCAAAGAAGGATGATACAAGACTGCAACTTCTCAAGAACGAGTTGCTATCGATGGCACAACGCGACATGACAATTGGCAAGTACTTTCACAAGGTGAAGTCGACATGTCTTGAAATTTTAGAGTTAGATTTGATAGCTCCTATTAGGGAAACCAGGATAAAGAGAATAATTATCCATGGTTTGAGACCCGAATACCAAGGGTTCATTGCCGCAGTACAGGGATGGCCAACACAACCATCACTTGTTGAGTTTGACAATTTACTTGCAGATTAAGAAGCTATAGCTAAGAAAATGGCAGGAATCTCATTGAAGGATGGGGAGGAAGCGCTCTACACTAACAAAAGTAGAGGCAGTTTCAAGCAGCACACCGGTAGTAGATCCAAAAGGGATGGTGACAAGGTGCAAGCTCATCAGGAAAAGGGAGGCTCTCATCCAAGGGGAGCTTCGAAGAATCGCGGTAATAGTAGAAAGTTCAATGGCCAGTGTTACAACTGCGGGAAGATAGGCCACATGGAAAAAGATTATTGGTCCAAGAAAAAAGCTTGCTGAGAGTACTGCTACTACTTCCAGTTCTAAGGAGAATAGTGAAGATGGTTGGGATGCTGAAGCATCATTCGCTACAGAGAAAGAAGAATTAGCTTTTGCGGTAACAACACTTGAACGGATTAACTGTGACAATGACTAGATCGTAGACTTGAGTTGCTCAAATCATATGATAGGTAATAAACAAAAGTTGCAAAACCTATCTGAGTATAAGGGAAGTCGTGTGGTGGTGACAGCCGGCAACTCAAGGTTACCAACAGCCCTCATCAGTAAGATGATAGTTAAGCCTCGATATAGTTCTAACCAGGTGCCACTTCAAGATGTTTATCATGTTCTGGAATGAAGAAAACTTTGCTATCCGCAGCTCAATTGACATCATCAGGCCAGTATGTCTTGTTTGGTCCCCGAGGTGTGAAGGTATATCGTCACCTCAAAATCTCAGAAAATCCAACAATGGAGGGATGCCGACTGGAGTTAGTCTACATGATGTCAACAGAGTCTACATATGTAGAATAGACAAGAAAGAATGAGACAGCATATTTATGGCACATGCGGTTAGGCCACGTTAGCTATTCCAAGCTAAGTGTGATGGTGAAGAAGTCGATGCTTAAGGGACTTCCTTAGCTTGACTTGAGAATAGACAAGGCTTGTGCAGGATGCCAGTATGGTAAAGCACAACAATTGCCATACAAGGAATTGAAGTTTGAAGCAAAGGAACTGTTAGAGTTAGTTCACTCCGATGTGTTCGGGCCCATTAAGCAACCATCAATTGGCAGGATGCGGTACATGGTGACATTCATTGATGACTTCTCCAGGTGCGTGTGTGGGTTTTCTTTATGAAAGAAAAATCTGACACATTCTCAAAGTTTAACGAGTTTAGGGAGACAGATGAAGAAGAAGTGAGGAACAAAATCAGCTGCTTGCACATAGACAATAGGGGAAAATATAGCTCAAGCGAGTTCTCTCAATACCTACGACAATGCTTGATATGTCATCACTACACTTGTGCCAACACACCACAACAAAATGGTATAGCTGAGAGCAAGAACCAGCATCTTGCAGAAATCTGTCGAAGTATGTTACATGCAAAGAACGTAACGAGATGGTATTGGGCTGAAGCAATGAAGACTGCAGCCTTTGTGATCAATAGACTTCCTCAACCAAGGTTAGGATTTGTTTCACCCTTTGAGAAACTGTGGAACATGAAACTTGTACTTAGCTACTTTCGAGTATTTGGCTGTGTATGCTATGTATTTGTTCCTGATCCTTTACGGAGCAAGTTTGACAAGAAAGCTATTAGATGTATCTTTGTGGGATACGACTGGCGATCCTACAAGTGGAAGATGTTACACTTCACGAAATGTGGTGTTCGATGAAGCATCTTCTTGGTGGTCCCTAGAAAGGAGGTGTTGCCAGACTCGAGAGAATTTGGAGAAAAGCTACAACAGAAGATGGGGGAGCATACTATTCAACTCCAACCAAGTTCAGATGTACCAAGATATCCAAACGACGATGATGTTGAACAAAGAGTAACTTAGAATCCTTGGCAAACTAGCATGTATCAACAACCAGACAAGGAAGGTGAGCCCAATGAAACGTAAGAATCAACTCCACAATCACAACTCCGAAGGTCAACAAGAATACGAAGGCCAAATCAAAAATACGCCAATGCAGCCATAATTGAAGAAGCAATTGTAACGGAACTTGAGATGTTTGAAAGAAGCATAGCAGAGTTCTGAGTGGATTACAGCTATGAAAGAAGAGATCGCTGCACTTGAGCAAAATCAGACTTGGGATCTGGTGCCAAAGCCAAGAGATGTGAAATCCATATCCTGCAAGTAGGTTTACAAGATAAAGCGTCGTCCAGATGGGTCAATCGAGAGTTATAAGGGTCGGTTGGTAGCTCGTGGTTTCTCTCAGTAGAACGAACTAGACTATGATGAAACATTTAGTCCAGTGGCAAAACTTACAACTTTACGAGCTCTATTTGCGCTTGCAGCCAACAAAGACTAGAACTTGTGGTAGATGGATATGAAGAATGCATTTTTCATGGAGAGCTGGATCGAGAGATCTACATAATCCAACCAATGGGCTTTCAGAGCCAAGATCATCCTGAGCATGTGCGTAAATTGTGAAAAGCACTATACGGACTGAAACAAGCACCTAGGGCGCGGTATGGAAAGATTGCTGAATTTCTAACACAAAATGGTTATTCAGTAACACCTGCAGACTCTAGCTTGTTTGTCAAAGTCAATGGAGCAAAGTTAGCTACCGTGCTAGTATACGTGGATGATTTGATCATAACTGGTGATGATGAGGCAGAAGCTCTTCGAACGAAAGAGAATTTATCAGTTCGTTTTCAGATGAAAGGACTTGGACAGCTTAAGCACTTTCTTGGTCTAGAGGTTAATCGCACACAAGAATGAATATTTCTTTGTCAACAGAAATATGCCAAAGATTTGTTGAAGAGATTCGAAATGCTCAAATGCAAACCGATTTCGACACCGATGGAGCCAAATGCCAAAATATGTGCTCATGAAGGAAAAGATTTGGAAGATGTGACGATGTATCAACAATTGGTAGATAGTCTGATCTATTTAACCTTGGCTTGACCTGACATTTCCTATGCATTTGGTGTGATGAGTTGATACATGCAAAATCCAAAGAAGTCCCATTTGGAAGCAATTCGATGAATACTAAGATATGTGAAGAGTACAATTGACTATGGTATTTTGTACAAGGAAGGTCAAGACTGCAAGTTAGTTGGTTACTGTGATGCTGACTATGTAGAAGATCATGACACCAGGAGATCCACAACTGGGTATGTGTTTAAACTTGGTTTTGGAACGATTTCTTGGTGTAGCAAGAGACGACCGACGGTATCATTGTCAACCACCAAAGCTGAGTATCGAGCAGTAGAAATGGCAGCTCAAGAGAGTACATGGTTGATACAATTGATGAATGATCTACATCAACAAGTAGATTATGTAGTTCCGTTGTGGCAATTCATTTGGCGGAAAATCCAGTCTTTCATGCAAGAATTAAGCATGCTGAAGTGTACTATCATTTTATCAGAGAAAAAGTTCTACAAGAAGAGAATGAGATGAGGCAAATCAAGATAGATGATAAAGTAGCGGACTTGTTCACAAAAGGTTTGAGCACCAGCAAGTTCGAAATGTTTCGTTGTCAGCTCAGCACAATACAAAGAGTGGGAGCTGGTGTTGAGGGCGAGTGTTGCAATAAACAACACCAGCTCAATGTCCAAATTATCAATCCCAAGGTTTCGCTTAAATTTAATTATACTATTTTAATGCACTAGCAAAAGGTGTGGCTTAAATTTAACTATACTATTTTAATACACTAGCAAAAGGTGTGGCTTAAATTTAATTATACTATTTTAATATGTAATGTGTATTTCCTCTAATTAGCTATAAATATCCCAGCCCCAAGCCTTGTTTATAATCGAGAAGTGAAGAAAAAAAAATAAGACTAGAAGTCTTATAATTGTGTGGTCTTGTGAGTGTTGGGTGTTCAGTTAATACAAGTATTTTGTTGTGTTTTTATTATTGAGTAAATTTCTTCTTCGAGTGGTAAGATTAGAGTGGTGTACCCTAAATTTTTCTAAATAGGAGGATCCATTGTCATCCCTCTACGGGGCAGCAACATGCATTCTCTCCCTATAAGTTTGAAATTACTTTGTGTTATTTCTGTTTTTTAGTAGGAAAAGACATAACCAGACCTTCTTTAATCGTCATTCTTTTTCGCAATCTCATTTAAAGAATGTTGTTGAACTGTTTCAATTTCACAGCGGCCTACATCAATTAATCTTAGCTTAAGCCTCTTTGACATTTGTTATCGTGTTCTTTATACAAAGTTTACGTGCTTTAAGTTTTTAACAACTAGATGCACGATATATGAAATTTTCAGCAAATTAAAAGCTTTTAAAATTAATTTTGTACAAACACCAAAATTTTTAACAACAATATAATAGCGAAAGTTTAATATCGGTTTCTGTATAGGATCTTTCCTCCAACTCACTATTGCTTGTCTATTTCAACTTTGTTGTGCTTTGTGTGATATTTCCATGCAAAAATGAAGAGGCAGTTGTTGGAAAAATGATACAAGCTAAACTTAAGTATTATGGGAATATATTCTAACCATACCTAGTTGTCGGCCGTCTACTGTTATTAGTCGTCTAGGGTCATTAAAATTGTGACCGTTGGAAATTTATTAACAACAGAGCCGTTGTAATTTATTACGTCCGTTATTTTACCGTTGTAATTTATTACATCGGTTTATGACTGTTGGGGTTTTATTATTTCAGTCATTACAAAATTATCTTCACTGACCCAATAAATGCCCTAGCAAATATCGGTCAAAAAGATGAGCACAGCTTTTTACTCTCCCTCTCTCTCTCTCTGTCTCTACCCTTCGTTGTTGTTCATTTCTCTGACTTTCTCTTCAAGTTTTGATATGCCAATGCAACAAGAAATTTATTGCAAAATCGAATTTTCCAGAACCTCTCGAATTAGGGATTGCAATTTTCGTTGTAGTGAATTTCAAAGTGCTTTCAAGCTGGGGATTGCAATTTAGAGAAGGAATGATGAATGAAGAGACCCATTTGATTTCAGTTTCTGTTCAAGGTTATTTGAAGCTTTAGAGCTTCAGTCATGCCGATTTTTATATGTGTCCAGATCTGGGTATGAAGTCAATTACTCTTCTCGATTCAATTGGTTTCTGGCTCGCTCCTACTCGGTCTAGGCTCTTTCATTCTCTCTCCAATTTTCCTCGTCTTAAATTTTGGGCAAAGTTCAAGGTACTCCTACCCGGCAATTAACGAGTGCATGTTAAGAGTCGGATAGCGTTAATCGTGGAGGACGGCCGCCGGTTATATTGTGTGCACCGGAGCAGCGGCGAAATCGTCTTTTAGGACAGTGGCATCTACCACTGCGCGATATCTTCTTTTGTAAGATCTTTCTAGTTACTCTCTCTTTCCTTGGTATAATTGAATATTTATCAATTTTCTAACGATTATTTGGTTGCTTATGTTTAGATAATTTCATTGTTATTTTGCTGAAATTTCTGCTCTGATTTACTGCCTCTTTTTTTCACTGTATTTCTCGTTGCAAGTTTCACTATATTCTCATTACTATTATTAGCTGTAGATTAGTCAATTTCTCTAACAATCTAAAAGACGATTTATGTAAAAAGTTGATAGTGTATGGTGAAACAAGCATAACAATATGTGATTAAGATATAATAGAATTGAATTTGTTTTGAGGGGAAATGTATAAGATCTACTAAAGCCCAGAGTTCAAAATAAATAAATAAATAAGGGCCGACTGGAAATTAGAGTAAGAAATAAGGATTTACTGGTCCTATATTTATTTAATTTAAAATATCATCTAGGTAAATATGAATGTTTGATAAAATAGAGCCTCAAATCTTAGTTTATCTGGAGAAGACATCTCCTAGAAACTTCGTTACAAGAAATTGGTGACAAGCCAAGAAGACAGCTTCGATGGATGGTGGCACTGCGTAGCATAATCATTCGAGAGAAAAATAAAGATGGGATTTTTAGGGTTGTTGAGTACAAAGAAACCAATTGATCAAGGATGATGACGGAGTAAACCGCAATTAATAGAAATGATGCTGGACTCCTATTCTGTGCAATCTGAAGTCATTTAAATGAGCATTTAGTTCATTGATGGATAGACCAGGAAATGATCTTCAGTAGGTTGGAAAATGACATTCTAATGTCAGTTAGTATGCATTAAAATGAGTTAAATGTAGGGAATTCAAAATGGTGTACGCATTGTTTTTTATACAAGTTCAACCTTATTTTTCTCGATTTTATTAATGACGGTCATTGTCTCATCTGATGACTATAAAATGAAGTCAAGACATACTTTTTAAAGAGATAAATTCATGTCTGTTGATTAGGAATAAGTGTGATCTATTTCTTATTTCATTTTATTTACTCCCCAATTTTAAGAATTTGGATTAAGGTGTAGGATTATTTGAGGTATAACATGATTGATGTTAAAATTGGCTTGGGCACATGTTTTTGAAACTTGAATATAAAGATATTGTCTAAATTAAGAAGACATATCTTTTAATAATCTAAATTCTAGCATTTATATTCCTTTGATATGTTTGCTAGCAGTTATGTTATGGTTATGACAATGTTGTCTCAACTGAAATTTTCAAATGAAATTTTCACACTCTAGTCTGTGATTTTGTTCATGCATATGTAGCATGAAAAATGTTTTGCTTAACTGAGTTCTGTTGTCTCATGCGATATATATATTAAGTCACTTTTGCTGTTGTAGTCAACTCACATTCATATAACTTATGCTATGAGCTTGTGAAATGTGGGGGCATTGTCTTGTAGGACAGCAATGGTCATCTAACGGAAAAAAAGGAAGGAGTCTTATGTGGAATGCATTAACTTCTCAAGGGATAATGTGAATGATGTTGAACTTCATCTAGTTAGGTCGAGGTATTCCTATTCCGCCCTAGTAGGGATATATGAAAGATAGTAACTTAATGTGTTTAATCAATTATCAACCAAGTGTATGATACAAAAGCAACATGAGAACTCAGTGGAGTTGTGTTTGTGGTTAAAAATGATTATGGTAAATGAATTAGAATAAGACCCAATAACACTATAAGGAGATCATGAAATCAGTTGATTCCATTTTTTATAGAGAGATTAATAATCACACATGGTATGTTTAAGTTTTAACCATCAGATTAACTTTGTGTGTGAAAGTTGATTTTTTTTTTTTTTTTTTTTTTTGCGTATTCGGAGAGACCTAAGCGAAATAGTTGATTCTTTTAAAGGGCTAATAGGACTTGAGAGTTCTTGAAAATCTATGTGTGTTTTGTGTAGTAGTCTTCACATTGATGTGTCTTATGTATTTCCCATGGCTATGTTTGAAGCAAGCGCATATGTTGGTACATGTTGCTTGAAATGATGAAAAACATGTTGTTTTAAGTATTGAAACATGTGTCTCTCAAGCTGAATGTGCTACTGTAAGTCATTATGAGCCGTTAGCTGCTGAATTTTATGCAGTAATGAGTTTGTTCTTGCTGTAATGTAGTCAAAGCTGCTGTTTTTGGGTTTTTTTACTATCATTTTGAGACGTGATGCTGAATTTTGGCTAGCAATTGAGAAAAACATGATATCTTTGAGTCATATGTGCACTTGGTGTTGTCTTGGGAAACTTCTATGCCCTTAGGATCATTGCTTCAAGCCTTCTTTTCTAGTTTTTTGGAAATACAGTAAGGTGCTGGCCACATGAGAACCTTGATTGATCATAGGCTTGATATTTAGCTTGTGTCTAGATATCTTATTTGGGTTATTCTTATTGTGTGCCCATGTTGGTTGCTTGAATGACATTCCATATGATCCTAGTGTTCATTTGATGAGACGAAAACTGTGGTATCGCATCACAAGCTAAATATACTAAGGTAATTAATAACATTGTAATTTGGTGGATAATACAGCACTCGTCCCGTTATATCATATGTCAGTAGAGGACCTTGTCTACATACATTAATCCAAATGACAAATATCGACAATGCTCTAGTTAAATTGTCGAAGTATTAGTGAAGCATCATGAGTGGGGTTTACATTGTAATAGACTCCTTGTTGTGTTGGGTTTTTGATATCGTTGAGAAACTTTCTACTAATTACAATGAATTTAGGCTTGTTAGTGAGCTATGTTTCTGACACCCCGCTGAAACCTGCATGTCTTCGTTGTCCTTTTAAAACTGAGTTGGTCGGTAGAGAAATCTAACAGCTTAAGAATGCAGTATGAGACATTCCATTGTGGGGGTTGTAAGAGCACCCGAGAGCCTATGAGGTATGCTATCTAATCATAATCTTTTCTGATTATTGTGTTTCTACCGTTGTTTGCAAGTTATAGCTAGCTCATGGAAATTCGTTATGGTGGAAATATTATTTGTCGATTGTCCAAAGTCGATGTAAATAGCTTAATGATGCTAAGCACTTGGGCTTGAGAGCCTTGCAAAGGCTTGGGTTGCCTTAAGTTGAGCTGTAAAAGGCGTCTTGTGAATTATGGTCTTATGAACCTCTTTCTCTTGATATTACCAAAAATTTGGTACAACATTGGTAAGACATGAACTACCCTTAATAGTAATATAGCATGTACGCTAAGTACGATAAGGATGGGTATATGGTCTTTTGTAACCTAAACTAGTGATAATGTCTCACAATTGTGATGAGATGTGAAAGTGACAATTTGCAGTGTGTGGTTTTCGTGCCAACTGTATATGATATACTTACTATGTAAGTACTTGGGGTGGAGATGTAATTTTACTAATATAATGTGTGCTCCACTAATGTGTTATACTGACTCTTATTGAAGTTGGCAGGCAATGGAGCTAGTTGTTTAACAGCTCATTGCAGGTACCTCAATGTGGGGGTAAGAGTAACTCGTGATTGATGTTGGCAGTAGTCAACTCTGAAGTACCACTTTGCTGTAATACAGTGTTAAAGTGCCATTGTGGGGGCTTCCAGCTCCATCAGTGTCACTTCAGGGCGACAGTCAAGCTGCAATTGATGTGGCAAAGAACAAGGTTTATAATGGCAAGGGAGACACATTCGTCTCAAGGATAAAATCGTGAGAGATCTACTAGAAAATGGAGTGATATCACTAGAATATATAAGAATGTTACGGATCCGTTAACATAAGGTCTTTGTCGTAAAATGATTGTAAAAACATCAAGGAGGAAGGGACTAAAGTCTGTACACGAATAAATTATGATGTATCCAACCTGGGCTTATCAGGTTCAATGTGAAAAGTCATAGTTTCATTTAAGATATGCACTGTGTTTTATGTTGTCCCTCTCTATGGTGTGATAGTGCGGAGACGGGTCCAATGCCGTATGTTGGCGATGTAAGCACGACTTGCGTATGACGGACACTGTCTGTATGTTACCAGGGGTAAGGTTGAGCTTTAGCTCTTAATGGACCCATATCCATATGTTTGGTGGTGTTCGGTAACACACACTTGATGGGATCTGCCTATATAGGTGTGGGAGTTTGGCCGCTCCCTATGAAGGATTAAGACTTGCCTTCTAGAGCGCCTATGAATATCTAGGACAAGCGCGTGGTCGATAAAACGCGCCAAACCGCAGGAGTTGCCGAGATTTAGAGTTTGGTATGTGTCCAAGTGGAAGACTATACAACCCCTTGTGAGGTTCAAGACGAAAGTCACCTGCAAGATGTTGGTCCTAAACTTGGGTTACACTAGGTGACGATTCAAGTAGTCAGACATCGTCACCGAAAAACTAAACTCTCTTTGCCCAATCTATTCTTCTTTGTTCTCTTCTGCTTACATCCTTTGTGGGGGATTGTTGGAAAAATGATGCAAGCTAAACTTAAGTGTTATGGGAATATATTCTAACCATGCCTATTTACCGGCCGTCTACTGTTATTAGTCGTCTAGGGTCATTAAAATTGTGACCGTTGGAAATTTATTAACAACATAGCCGTTGTAATTTATTACGTCCGTTATTTTACCGTTGTAATTTATTACATCGGTTTATGGCTGTTGGGGTTTTATTATTTCAGTCGTTACAAAATTATCTTCACTGACCCCATAAATGCCCTAGCAAATACCAGTCAAAAAGATGAGCACAGCTCTTTACTCTCCCTCTCTCTCTCTGTGTCTCTACCCTTCGTTGTTGTTCATTTCTCTGACTTTCTCTTCAATATTTGATCTGCCAATGCAACAAGAAATTTATTGCAAAATCGAATTTTCCAGAACCTCTTGAATTAGGGATTGCAATTTTCGTTGTAGTGAATTTTGAAGTGCTTTTGATCCGGGGATTGCAATTTAGAGAAGGAATGATGAATGAAGAGACCCATTTGATTTCAGTTTCTGTTCAAGGTTATTTGAAGCTTTAGAGCTTCAGTCATGCCGATTTTTATATGTGTCCAGATCTGGTCATGAAGTCAAGTACTCTCCTCGATTCAATTGGTTTCTGGCTCACTTCTACTTGGTCTAGGCTCTTTCATTCTCTCTCCAATTTTCCTCTTCTTAAATTTTGGGCAAAGTTTAAGGTACTCCTACCCGACAATTAACGAGTGCACGTTAAGAGTCGAATCGGGTTAATCCTGGAGGACGGCTGCCGGTTATACAGTGTGCACCGAAGCAGCGGCGAAATCGTCTTTTAGGACAGTGGCATCTACCACGGTGCGATATCTTCTTTTGTAAGATCTTTCTAGTTACTCTCTCTTTCCTTGGTATGATTGAATATTTATCAATTTTCTAACGATTATTTGGTTGCTTATGTTTAGATAATTTCGTTGTTATTTTTCTGAAATTTTTACTCCGATTTACTACCTCTTTTTTTCACTGTATTTCTCGTTGGAAGTTTCAATATATTCTTATTGCTATTATTAGCTGTAGATTAGTCAATTTATCTAACAGCTGTCATTCAGTTAATCCACTTATAAAAGCTTCTTACAACATTTGCCTTTTTTAGGTTGGAAAATTTTATTTTATGTCAAAAATTTTTGTACTTTACTCGTTATCTAATTTAGTCATTGTACTTTTAATTGTGTTAATTTAGTTCACGTACAGGTTACATTATGTCAATTTTGTCCTTTGGTAAAATTTATCAATGAATTTTAATGTTCCAGTCATTGGTTGGTTTAAATTGGTTTACTATGTGGGTTTGTATTCTGCTACTTGCATTTAATATGATTGAGCCGTTAAAAATTATGTTAATAACTCACATCAACATAAATTGTCAAAAGAGTTCTAAGGGGGTTTCAATTGCTTTCAGGACTCAAAGAAAATTTTCACAAAGGTATATTGGTGAGTCTAGGAGTCGAAAATAATTGGGCAACTCAAACCGCATCTAACCTCAATTATGAAGCTAGCCAACTCTCAATAAAATACCTTGGCATTCCCTTTGGTGTAGACCCACTTAGGGGTGTTTAAATATCGGTCCGGATCAAAAAACTGGACCGGACCGGTCATTCGGTCCAAGACCGGACCGGACCGATTCAATTTCGGTCTGGTCCTCGGTCCACAAATTGACTTTATTTCGGGTTTCGATCCAAACCCGAAAAACTCGAGACCGGACCGAAAATCCAAATTATGTTATTGGGCCTCCTATATATTTTATTAGATTCAACAACAATAACAACAACAGTCCCAGTGCCTCGAGGCTCCCACAGGAAGCAGGGTCTGGGAGGCGTGATGTACGCAGCCTTACCCCTTTTCGGGTGGAAAGGAGACTGTTTCCGGGGACAACCTGGAGTAATTGAGTGCCTGCAAATAAACCACCAATTAATTACAAATGATTTTTGAGGAAAAAGCAACAGAAGAAGAAGAAGAAGAAGAAGAAGAGGAAGAAGCATGGTCAGAGACTAAGCTAGCCCATAAGTGCTACACTTGAAGTTATGCCTACCTAAGGATCTTAAATTACCGGTCACGCCCCGCACTAATCTACTCTGCCACCTCCGCTACCCTTATGCTAGCCCTCCAATGTGCCCTATCTGAGGCCATCTCCTCTCTTCGGTTTAGGTGGGTTAGGTCTTGACGAATCGTCTCCAGCCAACTCTTCTTTGGTCTGCCCCTCCCTCTTCTGCTTAGCGCCATGTGAAGCTCTTCACACCTCCTGACTGGGGCTGTAGTCGGTCTCCTACTAACATGTCCAAACCATCTTAGGCGGTGCTCCCTCAATATTTAGACTTATAATATTTAGGCCTAGAAATAATTTAAAAATAGCCCATAAACACTTATATAAAATTATCTTGTTTGTTTTTTTGAGCAACTATTGCATTTTATATATTGCTACGACTTATATACATAATTATTTCTAGTTAATTTATAAATAATTTCGTTGGATATTAGTGAAGGATAGAAAATTGTGAATCAAATCAAAAGGGGCAACTTATTGGTGTCGGGTTTAGTAAATATAAGTTGTTATGAGCCGTTGTATTTTGTGGATGATCATTTAATATTTTTATCTTTTTTATTATTTTTATTATTTATTATTTATCATTTTTTTTTCCTATTAGATGGCTTTAAAGTTGCCCAAGATTGACAAAATGTAGTAAATTCAACTTATATTAAAAAAGAAAGAAGTGATAATCGGTCCATTTGGGTCCGATCTGGTCCCGTTCATGAAGTAACCGGTTCGGTCTCAGATTGGACCAGATAAATTCGGTCCGGTCTTCGGTCTTCAAAAGAGGCCAATTTTGGTCTTCGGTCTGGTCCGGTCCGGGTTTGGACCGATGAACACCCCTAGATCCACGAGCTTTTAGTACTTACTGGGAGTAAGAGAAAGTTTTTTGTTTTCCATGTGTACTTGGGACCTAATCATGATGTAGTTCTCTTGCTTGATGGTAACAAAGTATTGGTTTTTCTATCAATCTACAGCATCTGGGAGAGCTTTTAGGTTTTATGTAGGGGTTAGGCTACCCTCTTCCAAGCATGAGGTCTTTGGGTTTGAAGCTCGCATCCCTCTATCCCCCGAATGTTGGTGGCCCTTATTACTGCAACATTGTGCTCCTTACCTTCTAAAATAATATATATAGCAATTGGGATCATCTTCATGCAAATTTGTCACCGCCTCATTAGCGGTTCTTATTCTTCTCTTCATTCGCATCTATGAAAATGTGATACTTTTAATTTGTTCTTTAGGTTCAATCTAGGTAACCATCTTTCATTGGCCACGCCACTAACATCTTGAAGCTATAAAGCATTCTAAAACTAAAGGTTACATGCCTCTCTCTAACAATCTGATGTCAATACTCGAAAATTTGACTTTGTGCCCGCTTCATATGCTTCCGAATTTAAGAGCCATATTTTTGGTTCTGAATGAGAACTCATAGATTTTAAATCTGTGTTGGTATCATATATGTTTGTTTAAATCCGTGTTGGTATCATAATCACCAGAAAATTGCTTGTGTATGAACTCATACTGGTGTCATATGTGTTTGTTTAAATCTATGTCCGTATTGTTACTTCATAGGAAAAAGTTAAAAGCACTATCAAAAGTTGAATAATTTATTCCATTGTTCAGTAATTTGTTACTGATTCTTATATATTGCAATCGTTTATTCAATTACCATCTTAAAGTACCTGATGTCCTATTTTAACGATAATTATACATTTAAATTGTAGGATTTCTCTAATGATTACTGTTTTTCTTATATAAAAAGGATTTTGATATGTTATGATGATTTTATCATTTATATAGGTTATGAAAGTCATGTTCCTAAATCATCCCAAGGAGAAACAAAAAGAAAAGAAAAATAGGAAGTTGGAGGCTAAGCTCAAAGATGTAAAACAAAGCTTAAAATCTGTATGTGAGCAGGTAGATTTTCTAATGACAACTATGACGAAAAGGGGAAACAAGGCTAGTGTTCTTTTACTTTGCTTTGGAATTCCACATAATACAAAATTTAATCAGTTATGTTAGAATTAAATGTTGAAGTTTAATTGCTTTGGATTTTCTATCCATAGTTTGGATTGCACTTAAGACCCTAAATCATACTAACTTTGTTTGGAACTTCAAATTGCTCTCTTTTCCATCACTTTTGCTCTGGTTTTTTTTTTTTTTTTTTTTTTTGATACCAAGCTGGGTTAAGAACTTAAACTTGGAAAGCTGAACATTTTCAGAAATTTTATTTATAAACGTTGGCCTTGTTGGCTGTTGCAACATGGCTATGTTTTTACTTAAAACACATGATTCACTTTTGACATAGCTACTCTAAAGGCAAGTGATCTCCACCCTTAACAACATTTTTGGTTTGTTTATCTTTGTTTTACAGGAAGCTAGTTCATCTCGTGACGATGAAGTTTATTATGAGGAACAAGATGGGGATGATGGCTTAGAAGATGCGGATGATGCAGTAGAAGATGACCTGAATGAATGATTGTCCGCCACACAATTTCCAAGACACTTATGTTGGACTACTTTCTACCAACTCTCCTATTTGTCGGACATTATGTGTTTTTGCTAAACCTGCAAATGATGGGAAGAATTGTTTTGAATGTTGTGTTTTGCTCAACTGCATTTTTTTTTTTTGGAATTATGGTAATTGTAGTTGGATATAATGCATGGCAAATTTGTTGGTTGGTATGATAATGATGTTGGGTTTTTTGTTTTGTTATTTTCATTTTAGGGGAGTGAAGTTCTTATCGACTTGTGATCATTATCATGTTCAATTATGTGTTCTAATTGGTTGAAAAATACGAAATTTAGCTAGTTAGAAACCGAAGTAAAATGCTTTTATTTATAGCAATAGTGAAAGAACTATAATGACTTTGGCATTTTGTTTTTGCTAAAACCAATAGCAACAGAAAACACTTTGTTGCTGTAACCAATAGCAACAGAAAGCATTTTGTTGCTGTAACAAATAGAAATAGTTGTCAAGTTGTTGCAAAAGGCAATAGCAATCAATCTAGCAACAATGACCAGTTTGCTGCTATTAGGGTGCAATAGTAACAACTCGTATTTTCTGTTGCTATAACTTTTAGCGACAGCAGCAACAGGAACAACGTTACAACAGACAAAATTATGTTGCTAAAAGCTATAGTAACAAAAAATAGCCTATGGCAACAGAAACTGCTTTGTTACTATTGGCCACTTTTTTGGTAGCGAATTTTGGGTTTTACATATACTAGGGTTGGGTTGGGTCGGGTCTGAGCCAAGTTATGTCGAGTTCGAGTCAATTTAATTTCCGGTAGTATTGTGTTAGGGTTATCCTTGGGGCAGGTTGTACGAGTTTCGGGTCATCACAATCCTACTATTTGATGTCTTGGTAGTACGAACTATTTCCACAAGTTTATATTATGCCCCAAATTATTCATATTTTTTTACCAACATATTTATTATATTATAAATACAGGTGTTCAATGAAATCTTATGAAGTTAAATTGTACTTTTGACAAGTAACAACTCTTATTGAATTGAAGAGCTAGGATTCATTTGGGTTTCGGGTAGGTTGGGTTTGGGTTCAGGTCAGGTTGGGTCGGGTCAAATTGAGTATCGGCTTATTTTCAAGTCAGGCAAAGAATGGGCCGGGTTAGTTGCAAGTCGGGTCAATTGAACTTTGAGTTCCACCACTTAGGGAAAAAAATTCAATTCAAGTTGGGTCAGTTTACGAGTTTTTCAGATCGGGTTGGATTTGTCACCACTATGCCTGGGCACATGCTTAAGTTTGTTATTATAGAACTAATTTAAGGGTCATTTTTTAGGGTTTTTTTCTCCTTATCTTTTGCTAATTGATTTTCTTGGAAATTTGCTAATAAAGCGACTAATAAATTTAATTATATATGGGTGATGGTGGGGGTTAGTATTAAGTAGTACTCATATGTAAGGCCAAATTGCTTTCTTCGCGTAGAATCCTTCTTGGTCTTTTTTTTTTTTTTTTTTTAATGGGTTCTCTATGCATTAATTATCTACTAGGTTTTTTCCTTGTGATGCATAAATTATTTTTTTACTTGCTTCTAGAGGTGTTCAAAAAAATCCGTAACTGAAATACTGAACCGAAATTCCAAAATACCAACCCGAAAATGTGGTTAACCATACCGAATTTCCGGTTTTGTTAACCGAACCGAAAAAATTTGAGGTATTTCGGGACTGTAACGGTAAATGATTATTTCCATTTCGGTTAACCGAATTACCAAAATAATATATATCATATACATATTTTCACATGGTCATAATATTATATTGCTTAATAAGTATGTTTTTCTATCATATAAATGACTTTTCTATAATTCATGATTAATTTATCTTTTTTTCCTAGTTCATCTCCTCTTATAGAGTATTTGTGCCTCATTATTATATTCCAAACACCAATTAAGCACTACGTTGCTACAATTTAGTGCTATTCACTTGCTCACATATTGGTTAAAATGAGATATTATACGTTTAATTTTTTTAAATTGTATTATAAGCTCATAATTTGTTGAATATTCTCACGATTAATGTATTTTTTGGGCATTTACAAACTATTAAAAGGATGGATCGTATAACATAAAAGAGGTGTATTACTTTTCCAGTTACCGGTTAACCGACATAACCGAACCGAATTATGGAAAGTTGGTTAACCGGTCTTTTCGGTTATGGTAACGGTTAGAGATATTTGAGTATTTTGGTTACGGTTAACCGAACCGAAATAATTTTCGGTACGGTGAACCGAACCGAAATAATTTTCGGTACGATTAATCGAACCATGAATACCCCTACCTGCTTCGTGTTTTTTTTTTTTTTTTTTTTTTTTTGTCCTTGTAAATTCCCTCTATAAATTGATTTCATCTAAGTTGCCAACAATAATGGTTTTATTATAGTAAGTACATCACATAATTGTGTTTATTTTTAACTTTCACTGTATTCTAATGGAAGATACATATATATTTTTTTGTGATCTTATGAATATAATAATTGTAATACATCATAATCCTACCTTTATGCTCAAAAAGTCCCATTTTATTTACTTATTTATATATTTTGGATCTTATTTCATAATTTTAGTTATTTGAACTCAATAGCTGATTGGAAGCATTTTTTATTTTCATTAAAGATAAAATCCTGGGGAACTTTCTCTCTAATGTTTTTTAGAAATTTGTCACTTTGTATTTTTTTGTTTTTACTTAGAATATCTTTATTGTTGGTACTTTCTTTTTCATAAATATGCTATTTTTCTATTTCGCAATTGAATGGCTTAAACCCTATCAGCATTTTATGTGGTAATAACAATTTTTTATTAGTCCAAGCTTATTTGTTACTGTAAAGAAATCTTGAACAAATTTGATATGCTCTGATATCAATTTGTGAGGAACTGGACTCAAATCTAATAAACACTGATATCAATTTGAGAAGCAGAACTTAACACACAATACTGGATTCGATTCAAATACTATAACCCACAAGAGAAGTAAAAAAAAGGTAAAAGAGAACAAATGAAGAACACAGTGATTTACGTAGAAAACCCCTCTTCAATCGAGAAGGGAAAAACAATGGACGGAGATGGAGATTCTTTATTGAATACAAATGATGGAAGAATTAGAAAGACACTTTTTCTGAACGAGATCTATGGAAGAATTACAGAGACACTTCCTCTCTCTCTCTGTTAATGACAGCTCAACTTTATTTGGATACCTAAAACTGAAACCCTCAAGGTCTATTTATACTGAGCGTACTAGGGTACGCATGTTTTGGGTAGGGGTGTAAACGAGCCAAGCTGAGCATCCCCTTGTCCAAACTCGGTTCGTTAAGATTTATCGAGCTCGGATTCAAGCCGAGCTCTTAACGAGCTTTCGAACCCCTTGTTTGAGCTTGGTTTGTTAAGATTTTGTTGCGCTCGAAGCTTGGCTCGGCTCGGCTCGGCTCGTTAAGCTAATCGAACCAATTCGAGCTCCTTATCAAGCCAAGCCGAGTTCTTTATCGAATGAAATCGAGCTCATAACAAACACGAGCTTATTATCGAGTCGAGCTCCCTATCGAGCCGAATTATTCAAGTTAATATCGAGCCACTATAGAACTATTTTGGGGTTAATATTAACGGCTAGCGAGCCTTTAACGAGCTCTTAACGAGTTTTTTAACAAGCTTTTAACGAGTTTTTAACTAGCCCTTAACGAGCTCTTATTGAATTGTTCACGAACATTAACGAGCCGAGCCACCCCTTGTTCGAACTCGGCTCGTTAAGCTTATCGAGCCTACACGAACTCGGCTCGATAAGTTATCGAGCCCTAATTATGAACAAGAACGAGCTATAATCGATTTCGAACACGAGTAGTTCATTGAACGTTCAGTTCATTTAGACCCCTAGTTTTGGGTTCCCTATCGATCGACTCTCCACGATCAATCGGCGGAGTCTCTGCAGCTTCTCTGCTCTAGCAATGCGCCCCGATCTATCAGCTTGCTCAAGGCGAGACTTATAACTAAATTACCTAAAATTTGAGGCATAACCTAACAAATCTCCACCTTGACTCAAATTTACACATAAAAGAATTTTCTCCACTTTCACCACAATACACCCCACATGGGGTTATCTCAACAAAATAGAAAACCTAACCGAGTCCGAGCGATGCTTGAACTTTTTGCTAGGTAGCACTTTAGTGAACATATCAGCGAGGTTATCAGCAAAGCCAATCTTCTTCTTTTCTGAATTAGCTCTACCAAACTTGAGCTATATTCAAACACCTAAATCTCAAACAAAATCAAACGACATGGGTGGTTAATCAAAAAGAAAACTAGAAGGAGTGAATTAGAGATCAAACCAAAGAGCAGAAGTGTATGGAGTTTACCACTATTCCAGATCATTTATGCCTTTACAGTGGTACAAGAGGAACATATGACACTTTGACTCTCTAGATTAATTCGATGTCCACCACTGAAGTTGACTCTTGTGTAGAGCACTAAAATGTGCCCTGTTATTCTAAGTAATATAGAGAAGAACATCATGCAGAGAAATATGTATAGAAAGGTGGAGAAGCAATATTAGAGAACATAAGTTTTGTTGGAGAATGCTTGTTGATTGACTAGTCCTCAATGCTTTTGATAGAGTTCTTGGAAACAACAAGTTAAAGGGTCGCATACCTCCTAGTCTTGGTGTTACCTGCGGAATTTGTAAGCACTTAACATCTCTTTTTGTTATGATATCATCATCCTTAAGTAACTGCCTTTTGCATATAGGGCATTAGCTTGGACATTCTGAAAAAGATGGACTCATGGCATGAAGTACATTCTTGATTATGGGTGCTTAAATACCAACAATATATATAATATTACTGTGGATGGACTTGGCTTTTAACAAGGCACTTACATATTGTACATAACTAATGATATTGCTGTTTTTCTTGGAAGGGATTTGGCAGACAACTGGTTTAGCGGAACAATACTTGCATCACTTGGAGGGAAAAATAGCTTGTGTGAACTGTAAGTCCTATTCTATCAACTTCCATTCCCGTTGGAATAATTGTCACTATTTTCCTCTCTGTTTGTGGGTCTTTTAATAAATGTTTTAGAGAACACAAGGGTTTCTAAGCTCTCAACTTTGTTCTCTACGTTGTCCTTGAAAAATCCGAGGAGATACCACCCTATTGCTTCATGCTGAGAGCGCATCTAAACAAGTGTACTATAGTCATTTTCGTATGTCCCATATCCAAAACATTTATTTTGGTAGGTACGCTGAGTTGTGAGTGAAATGACTTAAACCTAGGACTTTTTATCATAGAGTTTCAATTTTGGTAGTGTTCTCACTTGTAGTCAAGGAGCAAGTGATTTATTGATTCACCTTGTTTCTCGGTGATGTAACTTGACCAATCATTTTCATTCTTTCTAAATTGTCAGTTGCTTGAAATAATTTGCAAGTTCCCTGGAAAAATAGTATCCATTGGTCAAAATTAATGAGGATTAGCGCTTGTACTTTGGCCAAAAAAAAAAAAAAATAGTACTCACTGGGCGTAAGGGAGAGTTTTTTGTTTTCCATGTATACTTGGGACCTAATCATGATGTAGTTCTATTGCTTGATGGTAACAAAGTATTGGTTTTTCTATCAATCTACAGCATCTGGGAGAGCTTTTAGGTTTTGTATAGTGGTTAGGCTACCCTCTTCCTAGCATGAGGACTTTGGGTTTGAAGCTCGTATCCCTCCATCCCTCGGAAGTTGGTGGCCTTTATTAAGTCAACATTATACTCCTTACCTTCTAAAATAATATATATAGCAATTGGGATAATCTTCATGCAGATTTGTCGCTGCCTCATTAGCGGTTCTTATTCTTCTCTTCATTCGCATCTCTGAAAATGTGATACTTTGAATTTGTTCTTCAGGTTCACTCCGGGTAACCATCTTTCACTGGCCACGCCACCAACATCTTGAAGCTATAAAGTATTCTAAAACAAAAGGTTACATGCCTCTCTCTGACAATCTGATGTCAATACTCGAAAATTTGAATTTGTGCCCGCTTCATATGCTTCCGAGTTTAAGAGCCATATTTTTGGTTCTGAATGAGAACTAATAGATTTTAAATCTGTGTTGGTATCATATATGTTTGTTTAAATCCGTGTTGGTATCATAATCACCAGAAAATTGCTTGTGTGTGAACTCATACTGGTGTCATATGTGTTTGTTTAAATCTGTGTCGATATTGTTACTTCATAGGAAAAAGTTAAAAGCACTATTAAAAGTTGAACATTTTATTCCATTGTTAAGTAATTTGTTACTGATGCTTATATATTGCAATCGTTTATTCAATTACCATCCTTATCAAGCCATGCCGAGTTCGTTATCGAATGAAATCGAGCTCATAACAAACACGAGCCTATTATCGAGTCAAGCTTCCTATCGAGCCGAGTTATTCAAGTTATTATCGAGCCATTATCGAACTATTTTGGAGTTATTATTAACTACTAACGAGCCTTTAATGAGCTCTTAACGAGTTTTTTAACAAGCTTTTAATAAGTTTTTAACGAGCCCTTAACGAGCTCTTATTGAACTGTTCACGAACATTAACGAACCAAGCACCCCCTTGTTTGAACCCGGCTCATTAAGTTTATCGAGCCTACTTGAGCTCGGCTTGATAAGTTATCGAGCCCTAATTATGAACAAGAACGATCCATAATTGATTTCGAACACGAGTAGTTCATTGAACATTCAGTTCATTTACACCCCTAGTTTTGGGTTCCCGATCGATCGACTCCCCCTGATCAATTGGCTGAGTCTCTGCAACTCCTCTGCTCCAACGATGCACCCCGATCTATCTGCTTACTTATGGCGCGACTTATAACTAAATTACATAAAATTTGAGGCATAACTTAACATATTTCCACATTGACTCAAATTTACACATAAAAGAATTTTCTTCACCTTCACCACAATACACCCCACACGGGGTTATCTGAACAAAATAGAAAATCTAACCAAGTCCGAGCGATGCTTGAACTTTCTGCTAGGTAGCACTTTAGTGAACATATCAGCGATGTTATCTGCAAAGCCAATCTTCTTCGTTTCTGAATTAGCTCTGCCAAACTTGAGCTATATTCAAACACCTAAATCTCAAACAAAATCAAACAACATGGGTAGTTAATCAAAAAGAAAACTAGAAGGAGTGAATTAAAGATCAAACCAAAGAGCAGAAGTGTCATGGAGTTTACCACTATTCCTGGTCATTTATGCCTTTGCAGTGGTACAAGAGGAACATATGACACTTTGACTCTCTAGATCAATTCGATGTCCACCTCTGAAGTTGACTTTTGTGTGGAGCACTAAAATGTGCCCTGTTATTCTAAGTAATATGGAGAAGAATATCATTCAGAGAAATATGTATAGAAAGGTGGAGAAGCAATATTAGAGAATATAAGTTTTGTGTGTTTTCCAAGCTTCAAAGATAGCCAACTTATAAGCCAAAGATCTACCCATTGGGGGTAATCAGTCAGCTAAAGAAATGGTAAAAAAATCCGACTCCGTTATAGAAGCGGGTGAATATGGTGGAGTGGTTGGATATTGTGGCAGTCAATCACGTGCCCAGATTTTCGATCAAGAAACTATTTTCCCCCATTTCCATTTTTCTCAAATTGACTATATTGTCAAACGGCCATTAAAACAAAATTCAGGGTCGAAAAATCCACACCACATCACACTTGGGCATGCATGCAATCATATTGTCCTTAGGGCCCAATCTAGGTCCTCAAGGCCTTATCAAGCCAATGAAAGTATATAAATTAACTCTCTCATTGCTAAATTTTCTATATGGGATAAAAACTTTGGACACTTCGACGTCTCCCTCCACCACTGTTTGGAGGACCCATGCAGAGCGATTGTCCCAGCCAATCTCAGATCTAATTTGACTTCAAAAACTAGGTTCCCCTAGGATGACTATTGTGGCAGACCTCTTTACAAAGTTGGGCTTCTCTACAGGCTCAGCTTTGATCTTGGGACGCAATTCGACATTGGGATCTAGTTTTCTTTTTGTATGCACCTTGTATCTATTGGAGGTTTCTTCTTCTCTCTTAATTATCAAAAAAAAAAAAAAATGAAGAACTTTGAGCAAAATTGAAGTATATCATCTCTAACATATGGTATACACAAATTGGATAAATAAATTAGACTGAAAGACTAATGAGGAACCCACTGGACAATGGGAGTCCCCTCGTATATTTATAGGAAAAGAGTACAATAGAGGTTTATATAAGCCCTAAGCCCACATGACCCAGCGGCGGATCCAGGATTTTCGTGGCTTGAATAAAAAATAATAAACTATATAATAAAAATTATTAAAAATTTACAATTGACATTTTTTTTAATAGTTTCACAACTAAAAAAAAAAAAAAGAGAAAGCGCATCTAATCAAACTAGGAAAGTGCTGTAAAATTTTTTTTAAAAAAATAGAAAATAATGTTTATATATCTTAAATTACTATAAAATAAGCATATTATTAAGGCAAAGTTAACATAAGAAGATATATTATTATAATAAAAATTATTATTAACAATATAAACTAAAAAATCACTACTAAGCATTTACAAACAGCCCATTTGAGTTTTCATTTTTTGGAATCGTTCCATAATCGTTTCAACACTAATATCTTCAAAAATACCTTTTCCAAAAAAGAGAATCAAACTATCACTAATAATAGATATCAAGCAACAAACACCATATTATTCCAAACTCGAGAAAGGATTTGAACTTGGAGACAAGTAATTATTTTCTAATTAAGAAAAAAAATTGATATCTCTTGCTAAAAATTATAAAATTAGAATTTTAATTAGAGAAATATGAGATAAAAACTTAAAAGTATAAATAGGATAAAAAATTAATAAAATTTACATTCAAGATGGCTGGTGCCCGACGGGTGGTGCACGAAATGGAGCTGGCGGCAGGGACCTGTGGGCCAGTCGGGGGGGCAGCGGGCGTGGTGCAGGGTAGCGGTGGAGTGGAGGAGGGAGGGGGTCAGGTAGAGAAGGGGAGGGGGGTGCTAGCCTGTATAGTTAGGGTTTTTTTTTTTTTTATCTTTTCTTTTTACTATTACTTTTACCTAAAAAAAAAGGGAGAAATATATGAAAATAAAATGCCTCCACCAAGATTTAAACCTAGGACCCCCAATTTACATTTGAGGCAAATAACTACCAAGCCAAAGGTTTAAATCTAATTTTTGCTTACTCCTAGTAAATTTTATTTTAAAATTCAAGGGGGGTCTCTTGTGCCCCCTCTCAACCCCCCTAGATCCGCCACCGATATGGCCCAATATACAAATATTAACCACCTATTCATTATATTCTAACATTCCCCTTCAATTGAAGCAGGAGATAAACGAATGCGAAGATTGTCCCTTAATTTAAAAAAAAATAATAAATGATGCGAAAGACCTTTTGTAAAAATATCTGCAATTTGCTGTGAAGAAGGCACATGAAAAACTCGAACAAGGCCCATTTGAACACGAACAAAGTGGATGTCAATTTCAATGTGTTTAGTACGAACATGCTGCACAGGATTATTAGAAAGGTAGGTCGCAGAAATATTATCACAATATACGAACGTAGCCTTGTGAAGAACAATACCAAGCTTGTTAAGTCAAGAGCATAACCAGCAACATTCGGAGACAGCATTAGCAACAGCATGATATTCAGCTTCAACCCTTGAGCGGGAGAGAGTACGTTGCCGTTTAGAATACCAAGAGATGACATTACCACCAAAAAACACACAAAAGCCATATGTGGATCAACGTGTGTCAGGGCATCCGGCCCAATCAGCATCAGAGTAAACCACAAGTTGATCAAGACTACCGGGAGAGATAACAAGACCATGATCAATAGTGCCCTTAATGTAGCGAAGAATGCGTTTAATGGCAACCCAGTGGGGAAGGCAAGGAGCATGCATAAAAAGGCACACTTTCTAAACTACATAAGAAATGTCAGGATGAATAAAAGTAAGATATTGTAAAGCACCAACAACAGACCGATACAAAGTAGCATCAGTCATGAGCTCCCCGTCACAGGAAGAGAGCTTTGATTTAGAATTGGTAGGAGTAGCAACAGGCTTGCAAGATAACATGTTTGTTTTCTCGAGCAAATCATGAGCATACTTGGACTGAGATAAGAACAGGCCATTAGTCATATGAGTCACGTAAATCCCAAGAAAATAGTTGAGACGTCCCAAATCTGTCATATTAAACTCACTTCGAAGCGAGTGTAACAAAGTATAGTAGAGAATCAGTAAGAACAATATCATCCACATAAACTAACAGAACAGCCATATCGATCCCACCGCGTAGAATAAACTTTGAAGATTCAGATTTACGACCACAGAAACCAAGACGATAGAGGAAAGAAGCAAAGCGGTTGTACCATGCATGGGGTGCTTGCTTTAGCCCATACAGAGACTTATTCAATTTGCATACATATTCTAGAAAATCTGAATTCACAAATCCTAGTGATTGTTTCATATAAACCTCCACATTCAAAGTGCCATTCAGAAATGCATTTTTAACTTCAAGTTGATAAATAGGCCATTTACGTGATGTAGCTATGGTTGGAACAGTTCAGACAGTAGCAAGTTTAACAAAAGGACTAAAAGTCTCATCATAATCAGTACCGTAACGTTGTGTATAACCTTGAGCCACTAATCGAGCTTTGTATCTCTCAATTTGTCTAGTGGAGGTCTGTTTCACACGAAAGACCCATTTAGAACCAACAACATTAGCATCACTGGGTTCAGGAGCGAGAGTCTAAGTATTATTCTGCTGAAGGGCATTATATTCATCTAACATGGAATTCTTCCAATTGTCATCATTAAGTGCTTGTTTATAAGAATAAGGAATATCTAGCAAAGTAGAAAGAGCAACCATAGAAGGCTTAAACAAAGGCTTGACAATACCAACTTTAGACCGAGTGATCATGGGATGAACGGGTTGCGACGGTAGAGTAGGACACAGCTGAGATAGCCTATGTGATGCATCAGTAAGTGAAACCTGTGGAACGAGGCCATCACCCGAGGCAGACATGGATGTCAAAGTCATGGGAGCCATGAGACCCACTGGAGCCCCAGGTGAAAGGTCAATCGGCGTGCACGAATCAATCGGGTGGCAAAGAAGGCCGGAAAACAGAGACGAGTCAAGAGGCGGCTTATAAACTTGATGACGATGATGCATAGTATGCTGGGAAAAGGAACCCAACTGAGCAAGAGGAAAATCTGTTTCATAGAAATGACATGCCTCGAGATAACAACTTTGTTAGTGGAGAGATTCAAGCATTTATAATCCTTATGATTCGATAGATATCCTAAGAAAACACACAATGATTAACGAGATGCTAGTTTATGTGGTGCAGTAGCACTTAAGTTTTGGTAACAAGCACATCCAAAAACCCGAAGATGATCATAAGCGGCCTTCTTCTTATAAAGACGTTGAAAGGGTATTTTCTTCTTTATAGAAGTAGAAGGCAAAAGATTTATCACATGAATAACCACGAGCATGGCCTCAACCCAATATTCTAGAAGCATGCAAGCTTGAAATAAAAGAGTACACATCATATTGCTAACTGTTCTGTGCATTCTTTTGGCCTTTCCATTTTGTTGAGACGTATGAGGGCAGGACACCCTGCTGAGAATGCCTCTTACAACAAAGAGAGCATTAAAGTCACGATTAATATATTCAGTCCCATTATACACTAAAATTGTTTAATCTCTCTCCCAAGCTGATTGAGGATGAGGTTGCAAAATTGAACAAATAGATCAAACACCTCAGATTTTGCGTGCTAAGGGTAAATTCCATATAGGGAGAATAATCATCCATAAGAAGCAAATAGTACTTATAGCCGTTAAAGCTCAAAACAGGAGATATCTATACATCCGAATGGATTATATCAAAAGGTTTAGAAGTACTTGAGACTGACTTCTTGTTGGAAAAATTATGCATTTTATTGATTCAAAAATTATTATTTTATATTATTAATTTTTGAAAAAAGAAAAAAGTTTATGACTCAAATGTAATTAAAGGCATTAACATCATCATTTAATCACATTAAGCATTGTGATTGCCGTTTCATATCATTGAGGGGAAATTTTATTTTTGAGAGTTAATGTAAAATTGATTTTGAGTGTTAATGCCTTTGACCGGCCATTGATGTAAGAGAAATATTTGGGTGTATTTTTTTATCTATATAAACTCATGATCATCTTGAAGAAATATACAACAATATGAAATATTTTATTCTTTCAATCCCCTCTATTCTTGTAATAACTTAGTGAGCTTGGTAGTTGTAGTTCGGGGATCTTTCATTGCTGCACTGATAGAGGTCTGACGGGTTGTTAAATCCTGGGAAAGGAGCACGTTTAAGCTTAACAGCAATATTTGTGCAGGAGGGGCGTTTCCTTTCTAAAAAGAGCGTTCTCACATGCCTCAATCCAAAGATATGTTTTTTCCTAAACCCTTTCTCTGTTTAGTTTGTTTTTCATATATATATATAATCTTTGTTTGTATTGAGTTGTCGATACATGATCTGATGAAATTTTGATGATGCTATATTGCATTTCCTGGTTCTACAACTATTGATGTATTAGTGTTATTGTTTGGTTGAGGTAAGTTAATATATATTTCATGTTAATAATGCTTCGTTTGATGAATGTTATAAAATATTTCCAACACTTCTAAAAGGTAAACGACTGTGCTTGCCTAATTGAAAAGCATGACAAAGACTGATCTCTGAAGTAGAATTGGACTATGAAATAAATTTGTGTTTGACCAATGAGGACAAAACTGCTTGTCCGGGATGACCAAGACAACGATGCCAAAGGGATGGCGTGATTTTGGAAGTAACGAGCGAAACATTCATGGAGCATGACTATGGAACTGAGAAAAGGGGCCCTGCACTAACACAGCAGATTATAGTGGACACTGTCTTAGGATTCTTAATAGAAAAACCATCTGAGTCAAATTCTAGAAGACATTGATTATCTCGGCAAAATTGACGAACAGACAGCAAATTGGTGGAAAGACCAGGAGTATAAAGAACATTACATAAGTTAAAACGACCAGTAGGAGTTGTAAGGAAACCAAAACCAACTCCGACAATTGGCAAAGAAGCACCATTACCAACCAAAATTTTATCGAGACCATGATAAGAGAGAAGGGACGTGAGAAGACCTATTAGTCATATGAGACGACGCACCACTATCTATTATCCAAAGGGAATCAAGCATGGGAGAGAAGGAGACAGTAAGAGATTGGGGAATAAATTGAGAGGATGCAGATCCTGAATAGAAACTATAGCTACTAGTATAAGTATTATTTGCAAGATGAAATTGTGAATTTGAAGACATAACAACATGAGGAGTTGCACCAAAGTAGGGTGGCCAGGGTTGGGGAGTAAGATGAAACACCAAAGCAATATGCCACTAATGTACCTTATATTTTACATATTTTATTCTTCATTCTTGCGACATATTTGACTTTTAGATGTGTGTTTTGTTGTAATCTAGGTACATTTTGGCTTAGAGTGCAACGGAGCAAAAAAATGTTGAAAAGCAGCAGAATCAAGTATAATTGAGGCATAATTGAAAACTGCTTTGAGAAACCCGACCATGTGTGCAAAAAATGACCAATCAGATTGTAATTCGGTAACTCAAATAGGTCTAGTGGATAATTAATATATATATATATATATGAAGAGAGACTGTGGAGGGGGAGGGACGCCGCCGCATCCACACAGCACAACGATTTTAAATATCGAAAACCTCATTATTTTTTAGGGGTCTTTTTGCCACGCTTCCTCTCATCCTCTCCTTCCCGAAGCCCCTACGAGATCCAAAGGGTTCTCAAACGCCAAAGCATAGGTGGTTGGAGTACTGGGGGAATTAAAGCAAGGATCAACGTTAATATCAATTTGGGGAGTCTTCAAATCCTTAGTTTTATCATTATTATTTTCTTTCTTGGATGTCATGATGTTCAGAACTCTTATGGATGAGTAGACTTTTAGTTTAGGGACGAAGGGCAGGTAGCCGCTCGTATTCCTAATTTATATTATACTTTTGAAGATTGATTTAGTTATGTTATATTCACGCCCTTGTGGGGAGTTTTTCGTAATTGTTGGATATTTTTTGTATGTGTACCTGTAGCCATGACTAGATCTCCAACTTTGCAGCGATTAGCCTTGTGCTTGTAGCCTAGACCATAATATAACAAGAATTCACGCGTGGTAGGGGTTGAGGTTGTACCCAACCCTGAACCCAATCTTTTATATAAGTTAATATTGAATTAGGAGTAACAAAGGAATTAAGTAGTGCTAATGAGATAACATATGCTACAGTTAGGGTGCTAAGATAGATTATGCCTTTAGACTAGTTCAGTATCCTAAGCCCTAATTTATATATTAACCCAGGCTTAGAGCTTATAGCCTAAGTCCTTCAAATCGACATTCTAAGTAAAATATAATGACGGGATACGTGTTAAGCTACCATAAATTCACTCCCTAAACTAATCTCAATTGAATTGGCACTTTTACCTTATTGTTAGTTTTGCTATTTTAGTTTCCTAATTATTTAAACCAACAAAACTCGATTTCAACCGGTAATTAATAACAAAATCGAACTTAACTCCGATTCCCTGCGGATACGACCTGTATGCCCGATTTAGCTACAACGATCTTGTACGCTTGCGAGTAAATGATTTTAAAACACACATTTAAAACACATCAAGTTTTTGGCATCGTTGCCGGGGAATCGGTAGGCTAGGTTGATTTAAAAATTAACAAGTTATTTTCTATTTTTTATCTTTATTTTTATTTCTATTTTCTTTGTTTTAAAAAAAAAAGAAAAAAAACCGATTACTTAATCATTAGTTTATTTTTTATTATTTTTATTTTTATTTATTTAATTTTTTTCTTTTATTTTAATTTTTTTAATTTTTTTTTATGGCTGATTTTACACCACGTACGATTGGGGACCACTTCATTCCCCAAACGTATGTCGCACCCGTTGGCGTTACGTTACCCACTGTGGATAATGTTAACTTTCGAGCTTAAACCTGAGATCATCAACATGCTTCCCATTTTCTATGGGAAGCCGATTGAGAGCCCATACGAGCACCTTGATGTGTTTATAGAAATTTGTGAAATTTGTCATCATCAAGTTGTCTCAACTGATACTGTTCGGCTATGTCTTTTTCCATTCTCGCTAAAGGATGTAGCTAAGAGGTGGTTTCAATTCTTACCCAGGGGTGAAATCACCGCTTGGAATGACCTCCAGCAACGCTTTCTGGTCAAGTTTTTCCCTAAAGCCAAAATGATGGCTGTTAGGCACGCTATAAATAATTTTGAGCAAAATGACCAGGAGCAATTCCATGATAGTTGGGATAGATTCAAAGAACTTCTTAGAAGCTGTCCCCACCATGGGTCACCCAAGTGGGCGCTTGTTCAGAATTTTTATGATGGTCTCAGTGCATCTAACAAACAAATGGTTAATACTTCATGCGGGGGAGCATTTAACCAACAAGATGAGGATGAGGCGTGAATGCTATTTGAGCTCCTCAACGAACACTCACTCGACCAAGCCTCTTCTGTGAGGGTGGTTAGAGGGGGCACACGTGGTGTCTACAAAGTAGCACCTACCGATGACATTAACCTTCGACTGGATGCCCTTAGTAGAAAGATGGATTAGCTTATGAACTTGCATGTGAATCCTACTAATGTGCGTATGGTCAATGCTGTTGAGTCATCAAGTGATATTACTCCGTGCAACATTTGTTCGAGTGAGGACCATTTTGTGTTTAATTGTGTATATGCGTCACAATTCCCCGATTATGTACAGGACCAGGTTCAGGTAGCTCAAGGATATTCGGGAAATAGCGACCCGTTCTCAAACACCTACAATTTCGGGTGGTGCGATCATCCGAACTTCACGTGGAAGCAGGACACCAATCAATATCAACCCACGAAACAACAAGATCCTGGTTTTGAAGGTAACATGCACCCTCCCGTTTTTCAGGGAGAGCATAGGTATGATGTTCGACCTCACTCCAATGTTTCTCATAATGACCCTCCTCCTCCACCTCCAGGATTTATGTCACATTTTGAGGAGCGTATGCTCCACTTTATGGAGGACACCACACAACTGGTTCGGTCTCATTCGCAATCTATTGCCAAATCATAGACCCAGATAGGACAATTTTCCCACGTACTAAATAGGATAGAGGAAGGGAGGTTACCCTCCCAACCACTCACAAACCCCACAGGATCAACCGGTTCTAACCCTAGCTTGCTCATTCATGAGCAAGTTCAGATTGTGTCGGTTTCAAAAGAGGAGAACCTTATAAAATTTGAGGTTGAAACAAAGAAGGATGTGACTCTCCCTCCCACTGATGATAGGGAGGGATCAAGAAAAAGGGTATTTGAACCCGTCGTCCCTTTTCCTTCGGCCCTTATAGGACCAAAGAAGAAGGACAACCCAAAGAGGGCTGAGCTAATACATGTGTTTAAGGACGTGAAGATCAACTTGCCGTTGATTGAAGCCATTAAACACATTCCTATGCATGCCAAGTTCCTCAAGGACCTTTGCACCAAAAAGAAGTGCGCACAAGCGCATATCTCGAAGAAGGTTCGGCTCACCGAGAAGGTGAGTAGTATTCTAGTATTAGGCGCCCCACTCAAGTTTCAAGACCCCGGGGCTTTTACAGTTCCATGCGTCTTAGGGGAGCGTTACACTAGCAGAGCCTTGCTAGATCTAGGAGCGAGTGTAAACCTCATCCCTAACTCAGTTTTTTGGGAATTGGGTATAGGAGACCTTAAGCCAACGAATGTTACACTTTAGTTGGCTGATAAGACTGAGCGAGTACCTCGTGGGGTAGTGGAAGATGTACTTGTCAAGATTGACAAGTTTGTCTTCCCTGTTGATTTTCTCGTCTTAGATATAGACCCTACTCCTAGGCAAAAGCACAATGCTCCAATTATTCTATGTCGACCATTCCTAGCAATGGCTGACGCTGTGATTCACTATAGGACGGGAGTGTTGGAGGTTTTTTTTGGAAATCTCAAGGGCAAAATTGAAGGTCTCGAACTTTATTCGACACCCTGAGACTGAGAACGAGTTGGAATGCTACAGGATTGATGATATTGACCCTTTGGTAGGGTCGGGTAAGCCCGATTCTACTAAAAGTGATTATTGTAATAGTGTCCCTGTCTGTGTCGATAGTTGTGCTTCATCACCTATACCCGGTAGGCTAGAGATTTGGGACCTCGATGCCTGTAATGCTTTCCTCCTTGCTAGTCATGGGTCTAGAAACACTGTAGGGTTTGGGGATCATCCCTACCAGGTCAACTTGAGTTCTATAGCAGACACTGCCTCAGATTTTGGTTGACATTATGCTCTAAACTGCTTTCGGCTAAAGACACTAAACTTAGCACTCTTGGGAGGCAACCCAACCTATCTTTGGTTTAGTTTTATTTTATTTATTTTTTATTTTTTTTAGCATAAACTCTCTTTCAATTGCAGATCTATTTATTATCCCTCCTATGATAACTTTGTTTCTCTTTTACTAAACACATGTACGCTCTTTATTTCTAACGCTTCTAACAAGTCTGTTTAGTATCCTGTCTTCTATGTCTTCAATTGCAGCTTGCTACCTTCGTCTTTCTTCTTTGGATTTGCTCACCACATGTCGCTGAATATGTCACACCTCTGGTCATCTCTTTCCTTTCCTTGCTTGAATTTATTTTCGTTGATTTGCATTGAGGACAATGCAAGGTTTGGGTTTGGGGATGGCAGATAAGAGTCAACTTTGTATGTCCTTTAAGCTTAATTTGGCATAAATTAGCTACATTTTTGAAGGCATAAATGAGTATAAGGTTGTTTGTAACTCTTATTGTCAAATAGTTCTGAGATTTACTTTGATGATTAGAATGTTTATGAGATGAGATTATTGCTGGATCAGACTTTTAAATCCATATTTTTGTCTTTTAACTAGTTAGTGAGATTATTACTTTTCACCCTTAATCTTGTGACATATCCTACTGTTTGGGTCGGAATAATGGTAATAACTTTGGGAATAGGAATCCACTATTCTACTTCTAACAATGTTGAAATCAATTATACATTTCTTTATCTTGAGTAACCAAAAAAAAGTGACTGGATGGTTCTTGTAGCCCCTGTGTCTCGAGCAAGTAAGCCCGTGGGGGTATCTTAAAACCTCGTACCTTGAGCCAACTGGGTCGGGCGCTGCCGGTCAAAAGCTCGCTACATGGACCACAGGGAAAGCTTAAGAAGAATCAACTTTGTAGTTACTAAAATAAGCACAAAAAAAAAGGGTATGTGCTAACGGACTGGATTGTAGATCCTTAAGACTGAGCCATTAGGTCCGTAGGGGTCGAAAATTCGCTACATGGGTCTGAGGGAGACACACCTAACGGAGTGAAAAAGGAAGGGAAAAAAAATGAAGGGAAGAAGGGAAAACAAGAAAAAAACAGAAGCCTTTTTATTTCATTATTGATTAGTAGTGAAGGGTTAGGATAACTTGTTCCTTTACTTATTACCTTTATTTCTTCTTTAAGTGAGAGGGTTTTGGAATAAAACGAAGGGGAGAGAAGTTCTAAGATTACTCACTGGTAAAAAGACCATAATAGCGGAGACTTAAGTCAAAGTTAGTGCAATAATAACGTCACATAAGGATTCGCTACTCTCAAGTATGGTCGAACAATAATTTTCACAAGTGACCTTTGCGGTAAAATGCCTGACTCAACTTTTCTACCAGTAGCTAGTTTAAATAGAATCTTGCTTGAGGACAAGCAAGGTGTGGGTTTGGGGATGTTGATGTACCTTATATTTTATATATTTTATTCTTCATTCTTGCAACATATTCGACTTTTACATGTGCGTTTTGATGTAAACTAGGTACATTTTGGCTTAGAGTGTAACGGAGCAGACAAATATTGAAAAGCGGCAAAATCAAGTATAATTGAGGCATAATTGCAGACTGCTTTGAGAAATCCGACCACGTGCGCGAAAAATGACCAATCGGATTGTAATTCGGTAACTCAAATAGGTCTCGTGGATAATATATATATATATATATATATATGAAAGAAAAGAAAACAAACTGCAAGGGGCATACCCTAACACACAGCCGAAGCCTACAAGTATGAAGCAATGTCAAAAAAATAGAAAAAGTCCATACAACATACAACCAAAGTACAAACTAATGGAACAAAAAGAAAGTAAGTCTCAAAACCCCACTGGCGGAGCAACGAGGGGTGACAGTGAGCTCCTCTGAACGAAGAAGCAGCAAGTAAGCGGCTCTTGACCAAACCTGTAATCTCCTCTTGAACGGCCGCAACCGATCTGGACTGAGAGCGCTGAACCCGAAGGTTGTGCTCATACCAGATAGTATACACAGTCACAGAGAGGCACAGTCGAGCTATGATACTGCCAATCTCCCGCCCCTTGAGATGCTGAGCAGCCCAAGCGACAAGAGCGTCCCAAGGAAGGGTAGGCCAAGCGATAGATGTACTCGGAGTGACAGAGCTCCAGACTGAGGCAGAAAAGGAACAGGCGAAAAAGAGGTGCTCATGAGTCTCGTCAGCAGAACCACAGAGAACACAAGCACTCTGAACCTCTCATGCACCGAAATGCCGAAATTGGTCCCGGGTCCAAAGTCGCTGTCGAGAAGCGAGCCAGAGAATGAAGGAGTGTCGCGGTACATGCATTTGAAACCACAGATGGTGATGAACAGTGTCCTTCGCTCTCCTACTCCGTAGCATCTCCCAAGCGGACTTGGTGGTGAAGTTCCCCGAGGGGTCCCCTAACCACCGGATGGAGTCCGCTACACCAGCCCGAGGGCTAAAGTCAATCATGTCCCAAATGGGTTGGAGCTCCAGGAAACCCTGTGGAAATCTCCACTGACCACCCTCAATAATGGATGAGACTCGAGCATCCCAATGAAGTCCAGAAGAGATGAGCAGTCGAGCAGGGATGCGCTCCGAAAGACGACCACATGGTAGCCAGTAATCTTTCCAAAGAGCAGTGTTAAGGCCGTCACCTATGACATGATAAATCGCTCTAAAGCAAAGGCGAAGAACCGATAGAATCTGACGCCAGCACCAAGAAGCAGAGCTAGTCGCCCGGATAGTCCAGAAGCTCCTCCCTCGAAGTCGGTTCAGATGAACCCAACGCGGCCAAATCAAAGAGGAGTCAGATAGAAGGAACCAGATATGCTTCATAATCGAAGCCTGATTCCACTCAGCAAGACGGTGAAGCCCAAGTCCACCCTCCCGCCGAGGGTAGCACAAATGCCTCCAAGCAACCTTCGCCCCTTCCGGGGCCAATGAAGATCCTCTCCAAAGGAATGCTGCAAGAGTCAACTCGATCTTCCTGATCATCATCTTCGGGAGCATGAAGATCGACGACCAGTAGACCTGAGTGGCAAAAAGAACAGACCGAATAAGCTGTAGGCAACCAGCATATGAAAGTGAGCGGGAGGTCCAGAGCGGTATACGAGAGAGGATGCGATCCAGCAGTGGCTTGCAGTCCACGTACCGTAGCCGAGAAGTGATAAGAGGTACTCCCAGATAGCGAACTGGGCACTGCCCAAGGCTGAAACCTAGAACACCCAAAATGTCCCGCTGAGTTGCAGAGTCCACCCCCGCGAGAAAAACTGAGCTCTTTGCTGCATTCAAGGAGAGCCCCGAGAGTACAACAAAGCAGTCCAAAACCTCACGAATAACAGAGGCACTACCCATATCACCTCGACAGAAGATCATCAAGTCATCAGCAAAACACGGGCGTGTCAACCCAGTACGACGGCAGCTCGGATGATAACGAAAGCACGGGTCATCAATAGCACGGCGGAGCAGCCCTTGAAGACCCTCCATAGCGATAACAAACAGGTAAGGAGAGAGAGGTTCACCCTGACGGACACCCCTACTGGAGCGAAAGAACTCCTGAAGTTCGCCATTAGCTGGTGGTAGAGAGGCACTCACGGATCCAACCAATCATGACCTCGGGTATCCCCATACTCCTCATCGCAGGTAGAATGAAATCCCACCGAACAGTATCAAAAGCCTTACGGATATCAACCTTCAGTGCACAACAGGGCAAGACCTGAAGGTCGTAACCGCGCATCAACTCCTGTGTCAAAAGGATGCTGTCAGAGATCCGACGACCCGGAACAAACGCTATCTGAGCATCACCAATCAACCCGGGAAGGACACCCTTCAACCTGTTTGCAATGATCTTAGTGATACACTTGGAGATCATATTGCAACAAGAGATAGGACGGAAGTCGCCAAAGGTGGAAGGAGACTCCACTTTAGGCACGAGACATATCCTGGTAGCGTTCAGGGCACCCAGCATGCGCCCTGAGACGAAGAAAGACTGCACGGCCCTAATCACTGCTCCCCCGACCACCTTCCAGGCCCTCTTAAAAAAGAGGGAGGTGTAACCATCAGGCCCCGGGGCCCTGTCATCACCTATGGAAAAAAGAGCATCCCGGACCTCGGCAGCAGTGACTGGAGATAGATATATATATATATATATATATATATATATATATATATATATATAGACGGTGGAAGGGGAGGGACGCCGCCGCGGCCGCACAGCACGGCGATTTTAAATCGAAAACCTAATTATTTTTTAGGGATCATTTTGCCACGCTTCCTTTCATCCTCTCCTTCCCTAAGCCGCTACGAAATCCAAAGGGTTCTCAAACGCCGAAGCGCAGGTGATCGGAGTACTGGGGGAATTAAAGCAAGGATCAACATCTACATCAATTGGGGGAATCTTCAAATCCTTAGTTTTATCAATATTGTTTTCTTTCTTAGATTTCATGATGTTCAGAACTCCGATGGAAGAGTAAATTTTTAGTTTATGGATGAAGGGCGGGTAGCCGCTCGTATCTCTAATTTATATTATACTTTTGACGATTGATTTAGTTATGTTATATTCGCACCCCTATGGAGGGTTTTTCATAATTGTTGGTTATTTTTTGTATGTGTGCCTGTAGCCACGACTAGATCTCCAACTTTGCAGCGATTAGTCTTGTACTTGTAGCCTAGACCATAATATAACAAGAATTTACGCGTGGTCAGGGTTGAGGTTGTACCCAACCCTGAACCTAATCTTTTATATAAGTTAATATTGAATTAGGAGTAACAAAGGAATTAAGTAGTGCTAATGAGATAACCTATGCTATACTTAGGGTGCGAATATAGGTTATGCCTTTAGACTAGTTCATTACCCTAAATCCTAATTTATATATTAATCCAGGCTTAGAGTTTGTACCCTAAGTGCTTCAAGTCGACGTTCTAAGTAAAATATAATGACGAGATACGTGTTAAGTTATTCTAAATTCATTCCCTAAACTAGCCTCAATTGAATTGACATTTTTAGCGTATTGTTAGTTTTGCTATTTTAGTTTACTAATTATTTAAACCAACAAAACTCGATTTCAACCGCTCGTTAATAACAAAATCGAACTTAACTCCGATTCCCTGCGGATACGACACGTATTCCCGATTTAGCTACGACAATTCCGTACGCTTGCAAGTAAACAGTTTTAAAACACACATTTAAAACACATCAGCCACAGACCTTGATAATTACTACTCAAACTATTCTGATATCCCCAATTTCCATAATCACTTGTGCTACGCACAGAACCACCATTGTTAGTAGTCGACGGAGGGGCCGACATATTATATACTGCAAACAGCGCAAAACAGAAAATTGGAAAATCTGCGTTCGTCACCGGATCAAATTCCAAATTACTGGACGTATGTGAGAATATGTGAGAATATATGAGAGAATATGTGAAAATATATGCGAGAATGTGTGAAAATATATGCAGTGAATATATGTTAGAAACAGAAGAGATCGCCGGCGAGTATATGTGGACAAGAGTATAAATGATATACGCCAAAAAAAACCGATCAGTCCCTTAAACACATCAAATGCTCGATTTATATTGATAATTCTCCTAAAAGGAGGATTTACATAGATATTATAGAATTTGGGGGAGAAAGAAGATCGAGATTAGGAAGATAGAGAAGAGAATTAGGGTTAGAGAAAGAGGAAGAAGAGAGAGCCGAGGTAGAGGAGGGAGAAGTAGAGAGAAATTAGCGGGGAGGGAGAGTGTTTAACATTGATAATCATCCTCTCTTCTACCTCTAATCCTTTATATATAGAGTTAGGGAAAGGTATCATTGTAATGAAGGACCTAGCTTGTATTTATTTATACTTAAATTACCCTTCGTTTAACTACTATATTTTATACTGTATCAATAAACGAGAAACTGCTGGCGAAAGGGAGCGCAGTGGCGGTGGGTTGTCTAGGGTTTTGGTGGCGGCTAGGGTTAGACTAATTTACCAGAAAGCTTTAGTTTAGCTTTGATATTATGAAAGAATAATAAAGAACCCACTGAATGATGGGAGTCATCTAGTATATTTATAAGAGATGAGTACAATAAAAGTTTATATAAGTCCTAAGCCCACATGACCTAATATACAAATATTAACTACCTATATATTATAGTCTGACATGGTCTCCTGGAACACTACTCATATCTATCTACGTAATTAATGGGTAAAGAAACCATAAAAAAAGACTGGGAAAGATTATGCTATGAAACTTCATTTGAATTCACAATCCAGTGATACTACTATCCCCCATCAACATGCATATAATTAATTTTACTGTCGCTTTCTTAGCTAATTTCCTAGAAACATAATTAGCAAAAAATAAAAAAAAATCCTAAAAAAATGACCCCTAAATTAGTCCTATAAAAAGAAAACCTCTCAAGCATGTGCTTAGACACGCACTTAATCACATTTAATTAGCCCATCTTGCTCTTTAATTAGAAGTTAATGGAGCCTGTTCATGTTCATAATAATTCTCAACAAGGCGATGCCACTCATTTCCAGTTCCCGTCAATAAATTTGCTGTCTGGTGAGAATTGGCAATTTTTTTTTTCTATTTTCGATAATTTGCAAAATCATAATAAAAGGCAAGTGCACTTGCAAGAGCGAGACTTAAACGTACACGCAAATTGCCTGAGAGAATTGGCAATATCCTTTTCTTTTAGATTTCTTGTGGTTTAAGGAAAAATATTTGTTTATAGTAAAAATTTTTCTTAGAAATTTTTATTGTGTAGCTAATTGACAATATCCATCTACTTGTGACATTTCTTGGTAAGAATGATTTTAGCTTATTAATTTTTACCTCTGTTAGGGTTCATTTACCAAGTACTAAGGTACTGGATCCTAATAGAACTCCGAAGTTAAGTGTGCTTTGGCGAGAATAGTACAAGGATGGGTGACCTCCTAGGAAGTCCTCGTATTGCCAACCCTATAAGATTAGGGATCCTCCGAAACAGCCTCCCGGCAGGGTTACACCCTGAAGGGGTAAGGCTGTACACATCCACCCCTCCCAGACCCTACTTATACGGGAGCCCTTGAAGCACTGGGTCTATTGTTGTTGTTATTGTTGTTGTTGTACTTTCTACCTCTGTTAACTTACAGTCTATTTGGCCTAGTTGTAAAAAGGTTAACTATCTGAAAAAAATTTTGTTTTTATTTTGCTCTTACTTTGAAGAAGAAACACTAGTTTTATGCTTTTGCTTAATGACAGAATAACAAATACTTCTATTTTATAAAAAGCTTTCTTTTCTATAAGGAAACTTGGTCAAACAAACTCTTGGGTTTGTTTTTAACTTTGAGTTTTAGAAGCATAGGAATTAGATTTTTTAAAAAAAGTTCTTATTTTTTGTTCTTTGGGTTTTTTTTAACAAAATGTCACCTTGAAAAGTTGTCTATTTTTATTCAACCTCCGTAACTTTTTAATTTTTTGAAAAACCATCCAACAGTCAAAATTTTCAATGAACTGCCTTAAATCACACCATTAATTATCCTTTACTTGATAGCAACCTTTACATAGATTTTAAACTGTTCGTTAAACATGACTTACAGTACCTAATTTGGCAAAGCAATTTCAACCCCCTTCCCCATCAAGGTTTGAATCCCGCCTCTTTTAGACCACCTCGAGATCTAACCTAAGTGGGCAAGATGGGTAAGTGAATGTATCACTAGCTTAACTAATTTCAACTTATGCTTCCTATGCCCTTGAAAAATAACAAAATGTGTGGTAAAATCTAGGCGGAAGTCATGTAATATTTAACAAATAGTTAACAACGTGGATGAAGGTGATTGATTGAAAAGTATTTGATTTTTGGATGTCATTTTCTAAAAAATTAAAAAGTTATAGCGGTTAAGTAAAAAACGATAATCATTCAAGGTAGTTTTCTGTTATAAAAAACAAAGAACTCTTGTTTTTCTGTTTCCACGGTTCACTGAAACTTGAAAAAGCTGAAAACAAAAAATTATGAAACAGGAAAAAAAAACGTTACTAAAACTAGGTTTTGTTTCTTTTTGGAAATCAAAAATTACAAATAGAAAATCATATATTCGGTAAACTACTTGTGTAAGTATGGAATTTAGTTTAGCTCTTTTATGTTTAGTTTGGGGACTTGATAACACGATTGAGTTCTAGCTTGTTACTGGCTCAGTATCAGCTCAATAATGTATCGATTACTAGCACCAATATATTGAATTGTAGCGAGCTTGACTATTGCAAACTCGGCAAGATAAGACTACGAAGTTGAGTGAAGTAGAGTATTGAGCATACAAATATCTTAATGAATTGAATTTAAACAGAAGTTGGAAAGCTTAATTATTGTCTCAGCTTGAACTTCAACTCGTTAAGGCTTATCAACCTCTTGTTTGAACAAAGGTGATATACTCGGTACTACTCCGCTCATTTATACCTTATATACTTCATTTGTGATCTTGATAGTATGAAAAACTAATAGGACTTTTTAGAAAGGAAGGTGCAATTTTAGGAGACTCAAAAGTTATACAGGATGCTGTAGGAATTATTTTTAAAATGGTAAAGAGGTATAATATTGTCCTATGTAAAGGCCATCAATATCTGAGGCGGGGGAATATTTGAGGCGGGGGAAGATAAGCATTGAAGCTAATGCCTCATGTTTTAGCGCAGGTAACCCAACCTCTACACCATGCCCAACAATTAACTGTAGGATTTATATATATAACAAGTTCCCAAAAATGTTAATCGCATATCATTTATATATCTCCCTACTATTTTTTAAAATAAATCGTATACATCTGATATTCTTATTCTTCCTATGATATAATGAGTATGTGAGTATAGATGATAAAAGGCAAGAGTACCTGAAATTTGGGGTGCCTTTATATCAAGCTGCGCTACGTGGTGACTGTAAAGCTGCAATCGAAATTCATCATGTTTATCCGGAATCTATAATAGCAAGTATAAGCAAAACAAGAGAGACTGCCTTACACATAGCTGCCATGGAAAGACAAACAAATTTCGTGAAGCAAATATTGCCCTGGATGTCTGAAGAGGAGTTGGCCTTCCAAAACGCGGTTGGTAACACAGCTTTCAGCATGGCTGCAGCTTCTGGTGCCCTTGAAATTATCGTATTACTGCGGAAAAAGAATCCAAACTTGCCACTGATTCGGGGTAGTCATGGAATGACGCCACTTCATATGGCCGCATTACTCGGCCATAGGGAGACGGCGAGGTACCTCTTACTGCTAACCCTCCATGTTCTCTCAGAAGCAGATCTCATTGAGTTGCTCATTAGTACTATCAATACTGATTTATACGGTAACAACCTCCATGACTAAGTATATTGCAAAAATGAACTATTTGGTAAAATCATATTGATTTATAATATTTTGTAAGATTAATGAAAATGAATGGCACAGATGTGGCCATGGAGATTCTGAGAGATAACCCAACTTTGGCCATAGCTCGAAATGGAGGCGGAGAGACACCATTGCATGTTCTGGCTAGAAAGACTAATGGAAGTCGCACTGGGTTATGGGGACGTTGCTACAACACTTGTAAGTTCCTTAAACTTCAAAATATTTATATGCAAACGATGTCCAAAAAATTCAAAATATTAAATTTATATACAAGAGAAACTTACTAAGATTTCAACTTCTTTTTCTAAGCTTGTTAGTTCCTTAAACTCAAAATTTGGGACTGTAAAAAAATATATATATTGTCTTGTCTTGAGCTTCTTTCGATAGTTTGATGGTTAAAATCCCAACTTCTGTTTGGATAGGTCCTGAGTTCGAAACACAACAACCCCTTTCCTTAGTCTATGAGTTGTTTCTCTTGTTTTGAAAAACTTATAGCCTCCTTATCAATTAAAAAAGGTCCTCTTGTTTGAGCTTCCTATATTGGCCTAGTAGTTAAAATCTCAGTCGCAGTACAAGTCATGAGTACAAAACTCATGAATCGATAACCCCTTTTTTCTAGTTATTTTTGTTGTTGATATTTAGGAAAATGCATAACTTTTATACGAATGTAAAAAAATGTTAACAAAATTCGTTTTGATTCCCCTTTAGAGAAATTCATAACCTTTTTACCATTGCTCTAAAAAAGTTATCCTCCTATTTTAACAGTTAGCAGATGGTGCGGATGGCAAGTTGTGAATGCTGAGCAACTTCAACTAGTAGAAAACCTATGGAAACAAGTGGTGCAACAACCAGAAAAGAAGATATCTAATTTGCTAGCTAGCCCATGGCGGGTACGGTAAATTTTCACTAGACTTTCGGTTAGATTCACAAAGTTAGAACATATGAAATCCACATAGAAGTTTTAAGTGAGATTCCATCCTAAAACCAGTTGGTTCAGATGAAGTAGTACACTAAACTTATATGTTGTTCTTTGTCAAAACTGTAATATGAGATATTTTAATCATGCACACATGTGATGTTCTAAACAGGTACTATTTGTAGCAGCGGAGCTAGGCAATGTGGAGTTCCTGACGACAATGATACGAACATACCCAGATTTGATTTGGAAAATTGATGACGACCAAAGAAGCATATTCCATGTTGCGGTGAAGTACCGCCAAGAGGAAATATTCTACTTAATGTACGAAATAAATGGTATTAAGGATTTGTTGTTACCATACAAGGATGAGCATGATAATACCATACTTCATTTGGCTGCCAAGCTCCCCTCTTCGGACCGACTTAATGTCATCTCTGGTGCTGCCCTACAAATGCAACGTGAGCTTTTCTGGTTCGAGGTGACTACTATTTGCACTTCATTACTTTTTCATGAGTAGTGGTGGTCATGGGCCGGCCTGGGCACTCTATTTTTAAAAGATATATACATATATATAATGCAATCATACTATGTCGCTCATGCTTTCAAGCTTCTATGCATCCATAGGGACACATTTCTCGGGTTGGGGGTCCTTGGAAATAGTCTCCCTTTAGAGTAGCACCTAAAGGGGGAAGGCTGCGTACATATGCACTTGCGTATGCAGGAGCCCTTGTGGCACTGGAATTGTTGTTGTACAATGCAATCATAATAGTATTTTATAAAATAACAAATATATTTTATAAAATAAAATGTATTATAACTTGTTAAAAAATCAACTATAATAATATAATAGTACCTTATAAAATCAAATATCTATTTTATAAAATTAAATTCATTATAACTTATTTAAAAAATATAATTATAATAATATAAATAAAAAATATAACAATAAAATAAATTATAATGCTCAAATGGACACTGAATATTAAGGACAAAAGCCCCCAATGGACAGGCCCAGGCCTCCTCACTTTTGAGGAAGCCGAGGGCCCGGCCTGTTGGCCGCCTTTATTCACAAGTTTAGGACATGAGGCAAATAGTTGGAAGTTTTAAACAATATACCAAGTCCAATAACTCATATATCTCTATGTGTTATTTGTCCTATATATATATATTTTTTTGATCATATTATATGTCCTATATTAACACAAGATAACTTAAACTATGCTTTGTCATTTTGTTTGATAATTTATTTTAATAATTCTGCATACTGGCCAATTATTAGCATATTTGTAAGCTAACAAACTAACAAATAACCAAAAAAAAAAAAAAAAAGGCAGCCATATAATCAAACGGATCGGATAGCATGCAGGGTACGCGTCTATTAAATGAGTTGGATAGGGGTCTTAAGGTTCTTGATCCATTTAAAAAGGTCAAGTTTGAGTCCAACTCTTTTCTAAAGCAATATGAACATAAACAAGACACAATCCAACACATTTTGGAATAATGGCAGGTGGTGAAAAGCGTGGCACAACCACAATACTCGGAAATGAAGAACGGAGATGGGAAAACACCAAGAGCTTTATTTACAATAGAACACAAGAACTTGAGGAATGAGGGTGAGAAGTGGATGAGGAACACTGCTACTTCATGCATGGTGGTTGCCACTTTGATCGCCACTGTCATTTTCAACGGTGTCTTCACTGTCCCTGGTGGTAACAATGATGCCACTGGTGCTCCTATCCTTCAAAATGACCCACTTTTCCGAGTATTTGCAATTGCAGATGCAGTGTCTATGTTATCCTCCACAGCCTCCATCCTCATATTCTTAGCCATCCTGAATTCAAGGTACGCCCGCGGGGTTTTGAATTATTATTGTTCTCTCTTTATATCAAACAAATGGATAATCATGATCGCAACACATAAATAAAATTAAACCACACATAAAACAAAGAGAGATTCGATTGTACTTCGAAAACTCATCCCATATGAAGGAGAAAAGCCAAGGACCATTGACAAATTGTACTTCTTTTACCATCATAAAATCACAATTGGGTACAACATATTTGTTTTCTCTAGGAAAACTAGAGGCATACAATTCACCGAGAATACTAAAAGCATTCTTTCAAACTTTTCAGCCTAAGGCGGAAATTCACAAAAAGAAAAAGAAAGAGAATTTAGGGCTAAATGGAATACCAAATTTCTAGAGGCAAAATGACAATTTCAATCAACACAACAACAACAACAAACCCAGTACCTAAAAATGCTTACGCGACGGCAGGGTCTACGGAGAATGAAATATATGCAACCTAACCCCTACAGGGTACTACCCTGAAGGGAGGCCCCCCAACCCTAGACATCAAATACAGAACAATATTTATAAAATAAACTCAAAATCAAGTCAAATAAAGCAAAACTAGACATACATACAACATGAAATAGTAATAGCAAACATTAAAGCCTAGGGGCTTCGTGAACCGGTATCGTTTGTACTGCTCTCTTCTAACAATTATGTCAGCCACACATATTTTTGACCACCACTTAGTTCTATCTAAGGTTATCTCCTTATTAAAGTTGAGGTCAGTAAGGTCACAAAGATCAACAAAACATGAACTATACACTAAATTTTCATCTCAATCAGAAAAAGGCACACCAATCATAGTCTGAAAACCTTCAGCTCAATTTCAAGTTGTATGTGTTAGTGTATAAAACTATATCTGGACCTTCATCTGTCAGCTTAAACTTTTGGGATAGATGGTTCCTTGACATGGTATCAGAATCTTGATGACCAAGAGGTCACGAGTTCGAATCTCAACAGCCCCCACTTTAATATAAAACAATTTAAGTACAAGGTATGAGGTGGGCCTGTGTAATATCCATGCTTCAAGTCCAATTGGCATTCGCGTGAGGGGGCATGTTAGAGTATAAAACTATATCTGGACCTTTACCCATCACCTTAAACTTTTGGGATAATTGGTTCCTTGACAGTATGAAACAAGTTGTAATGTTGACTAATGTTTTTGGCCATCCTAAATAATTTGAAGGTATGCCGAGGAAGACTTCCTAAGATCACTGCCGCTAAAGCTGATGATGGGACTCACCTTGCTCTTCATATCAATAGTAAGTATGATGGTGGCATTCACTGCAGCTTTCAGCATCAACTTCAATCATGGCTTGGCTTCGATCGGCATCGTTGTGTCAACTTCTGTGGCCGCTATCCTCTTCTCTTGCCAACAACTGCCTCTTCTGGTCGAGGTCTATCGATCAACCATTGGCTGCTACCTTAATTTGCTGCCGCGTCGAGGCCAGCTTCTCTAAGCCTTATGCTAGTGTTTGCAATCAATGGATTAAGAATGCAAGCAACAAGGCTCAGCATAGTACTAGAGCCGCTCTATTTCCTCAATAATAGCCCGAGTTTGAGGTTGATCTCCCTTCTTGTTGTAACCTTTACCTTACTGAAGAAAAGTCTACGAAATAATATTGTCTTGGAGTTGCTGTTAGAATATATGGTTAGAATATAATGTATAGGTGTTTAATATTATATGTATTGTATATATTTAAGATCTAGATTCTGATCTAGATCTATGTTAGAATATATGATTAGAATATAAGGTATAGGTGTTTAGCATTATATGTATTGTATATATTTAAGATCTAGATCCAGATTCTAGATCTTAAATATATACAATATATATAATACTAAACACATATACATTATATTTTAACCATATATTCTAACAGTTGCTACTTCTTTCTTAGGATGTTTGATAAACTGTGCTGTCAGTAGCTTACAATATTAATGGCGAAGTGCATTATACTTATTGTGAACTTTATTACTATTAATTGGATTCCGATTATTAGTTAAATTGGTTTGGAACAAGTTAGTTTTGTTAGTTTTAAGGAAAAGGAATCCCCCTGTAATCTCACTCCAGAGTTTTGTTAGTTTTAAGGAAAAAGTAATCCCCTGCAATCTTACTCCAAAGACCTAAAAAATTCTCTTAAAATTGTTATTTAAAGAATGTAGAAGACTATTGAATCCTCATAGTGTGTTTGCCTTAACCTATTTGCAAACTTAGTGTGGAAGCAAATTTTACCACTAAGAAAGCTTTTATTCACGCCTTAAAACCTTAGAATTTCAAAACTAATTTTAATCAAATCGTTTTTATCAATAATTCAAAGGTATTATTATGGTGGAAGAATCTTCAATAGCAACTAATTCCAAAGTTATGAACCAAGAGTTCATGAAACTCAATTGTTTAGATGGAACCAACTTCAGCAAATAAAGGACAAGAATATGATTGTCTTTCTCATTGCATTCAACATTGCATACGTCCAAGATCCTAAATTGAAGCCTATTATTGAACCCAATAATATGAGGAGAAGGCCAAAGTGGCAGAACAAAATTAGAAGTGTGAGGAGAACGAGTTATATGTCGTGATCAAGTCTTCAATACCTATCGAATCGCCTTAATGATCTGTACATATCAATCAAGTCTCTATTCTACAAATTCGAAATGCATTGGAGGAGAAATACAAGGCAAAAGAATCAAAGTATTTTAAATTTGAAATGACTAATACCATATGCATTTTGGAACAAGTATATTGAGCCGCAGTTTCTGGACAATGAGCTTCACCATCTGAAAGTCATTGTTTCTGGTTTATTGCAAGTAGGAGCGATCACATCTAAATTGTCCTCTACATGAAACTTCTATAGGAAGATATTTTTACATACAGTACAAAGCTTTACTGATGAAAAGATATATAAGCGCCTTTGTATATAGGAGGAAACTCAAAAGTGAGATATTGTATCTTGGTGGTAGTTTTAAAGTAAATTACGTTAGGAGTCTAAGAGGAACAAGAAAAGGAAAGCAAATGATTAAGGATAAACAAAAACAGGAAGAACCATCACAAATGCCATCATTGTTACAAAAAAGCGACTATTGCCAAGGAACCACAGTTGAGAAGGCCAACATGATCAGGATGAAACCAAAGATGTTGTCACAAAGATCACTGGCATGGTGCGCATGCAATTTGATATGGTAACTAAATTACATATGGCAACTGCAAAGCCTCATGCTTGGTGGCTGGACCCCAGTCTTGTTGTGCACATTTGCAATGGCAAGGAGCAGTTCAAAACCTATAGCATTGTTCTTCATAAGAGGTTCTCATGTGAAATCACAATCCAACCAAAGTTCTTGGACAAGGATCAATGGAACTGAAGTGCACTTCTGTAAAGAAACTAACATTAATGGGCGTTCTCCATGTTCCAGGAATTCATAAGAATTTAGTTTTTGCAAGCCTTTTTAGGTAAAAGTCACGTAATGTTGTTTTGAAGTTTGATAATATTGTATTGTCTAAAAATGAGGTCTTTGTCGGTAATGGGTTTTTTTTTTTTTTTTTTGATAATTTGTGCAATGCTCTTCACAAAATTACAGCAACCGGGAAAATAGGCCCCGAAGACAAAAGGACTAAGGTTGTACATAGAAGCAAACAGTACAAAATGCTTCTCAGGATCATTACTATTAGCTATTCAGTAGAAAAAGCTTCTCAGGAGCATTCTAGTACATGATTAAACTTAAAAAAAAATAGAACTTATCTCAACCTAACCCCTCAATCGTTGCTGCTTAAACCAGGATCAGCAGGAGCCCAGTTTGTGATACATGCAATTACACGTAACTTCTGAAGGAGGATACTGAAAAGACAAACACCAACCCTTTATCCAAAATCTTACTCTGACTCTACTTGACCAAATGATATCTCTCAAGTCCCAAATACCATTCTGGAATACAATCTTATTCCTTGTGCACCAAAGTTCCCATATAATGACAAAGAAGAGAGATAACCATGCTTTCTTTTGAAATTTCCGACCAACCGCATAAAATGACCATTGGTATAAATGTTCTTGGATTGATTGGGGGCAAACTGAGTGAATACCCCACCACTACACACAAGAGCCCCAAAGTTTCCACGATTCCTCACATGCGAGGAATATGTGATTGACTTATTCTTCGCTATTTCCATATAAAGGGCACCACCTGTCTTGATCTCGAATTATACCGATGTTCCATAGTCTTTCCTTGGTATTCATCTTACCAAGAAGGACCATCTAAACAAAAATCTCCACCTTTGGTGGTGCAAGACCCTTCCATGCTCCACAGACTAGATGATCCACTGAAGAAGGACCGTGAGACCCGCTAACCACTTCTTTGACAAATGAATTCACCAAGAATGACCCATGTTGTTGAGAGGACCAACAAAGAGTATCTCCAACTTCCTTTTCTAGCTGCGCTCCCCTCAAAAGTTCATTAAGTGTATTTGCATTTGGTTCTTTCCTTAAAAGAAGCACCTTCTTCAATTGAGAATCCATCTCCATTCAACTCCATCCCACATCCCCATTTGGGATATGAAATTGTCTCTTTGCAATGAAACTTTGAAGAGGTCCGGGAATCCTTGTTCAAAGGATATCTCACCTATCCACACATGCTTCCAAAACTTAATTCTTGATCCATTTTCAACCTTCAACTTCACTATAGTAGTTATGTGCAACGATGCTTCTAGCATGTTGGGTATTTGAGTAATAGTATTCCATGGCAAATGAATTACTCTTGTTGGTTGCGATGGGATTAGCTCCTGAGTGCTACCACCGTGTATAGAACATACTACCTGCTTCCATAAGGAAGATCCTTCCTCCGAAAAACGCCACCACCACTTGAATATTAGTGCCACATTCTTAAGGATCTCCCACCCCTTGCCCACCTGAGTGCTTAGGCCTTTGAATCAATTCCCACTTAATACATGGCAATCCTCTATTATTGTCATTTGAACTCCAAAGGAAGTCCCTTTGTAGCTTCACAATCTTCTTCAGAACTTTCTTTGGAGCTTGGAAGATAGACATGTAATAAGTTGGAAGATTATTAAGTATCGACTTGATCAATGTTAATCTCCCCGCTCTTGACAGCGACTTTTGTTTCCAACCAGCCAATTTCTTCTCAATTCTATCAATTACTAGCTTCCATGTTGACACAATGAAGTTAAGCTCCACTTGTAAATCATATTGATATCTTTTTACAATCTATCTCATTCTAGATCCAAATTAGTAGGTTTTAACTTTGATGGTTTTGACCCACCAATGGTGGCAGACTTGCTTGCTAAGTGAAGTGTGTGGGTTTTCGGTTGAGGCTCCAGTCCTGATTCTGTTTTCTGTGTTGTTCCTTTAATTCTTTTTCTTTTGGGATCCCTGTTTTTTGTTGTTGCCTGTTTGTTGATTGTTTATTCTGGTCTGTTTGTTGTACCCACTTTCGTTTACGGGATGGCTAGGCCTCATTTTTTTGAGTTGCCTCGCTATACTTTGGCTTTGCTAATAATTATCAAAAAAATTCTAGATCCAAATTACAATCACTAGTCACCAAGTTAAAACCAATCCACCAGAATTTACTACAAATGTTGCAACAGCTAGACTACGATCGTCAATCAAGAAATGCACCAATGTCTATTTGAACTCAGCTATTAAGCTTAGAAAGCTTATCTGGACTCAGCTCAATAAGCTATCTATCCCCCAAAATGAACACAAACAAGCGCTAATCAATATCGAACATAAGGCGAACGTTCGTTTCATTTACACCCCTAGTACCAAGTATGACGTCAATGTTGTATTAAAACATCCCTCGCCAGTCGTAGTTTGCAGATGTAACTATGTTCCCGGTCACTGAGACAGATAACATCTAGACCCCGAACACTAAATCCATTACACTATCATCCGCTAAAATCATGTTATTACAAATATATCAAATACTTTTTGAAGATCTCTCAGTAGAATTCCAAGCTGGTAATTAGAACTCTAGCAACGTGCTGTAGACAAATTCAAATTATGTTAAGAACAAAAAAGATCCGTGATGCCGAGTTACAATGGGAAATTGGGGAATGTGACGGAGTCAACAGCCTTCCCTTTAATTTTATTAATTTGTTAATAAAACAAAGAGGAAAGATAGGCTTGATTTCTCACAACCTGGGAAAAGGAGAAACAAGGGCTCGATTTCTTACAACCCGAGAAAAGGAGAAACAAGGGCTCGATTTCTCACAACCCGAGAAAAGAAAAAACAAAGGCTCGATTTCTCACAACCCGATAAAAAGAGAAACAAGGTATTCTTCAAAATAATTCTAAACTTGGATAATAAACAACCTAGGCTCCTCTTGTATATATAAAGGAGTTATTTGTCTCTAAGTAAAATACTAAAAGATAAATAAAATACTAGAAGATAAATATAAACACTAAAGATAACAAAATAAATACTAAAAGATTAAAATTTGATAATATAAAACTAATTCTAACTAAACTCTATCTCCTAATCAAACTCCAACTCCTCCCATGTTCAATCTCATTCCGCGTACTCAAACCCGTTAAGTCGTACCCGCCATCTTGTATCTGCCAAGTAACCCGCCAATGGAGGCGGGGCTGCATCAATCCGAATACAAAAGTATTTAAGTGATGAATTCCCCATCGAAGTTTGATTCTCAAATCACTAAGTGATGTATAGTTCCAATCATCCACACGTTTCATACAACAACCGACGAATGACCCTGTGCCTCAAGGGCTCCGCATATAAGACCCAAATAAATAATGTGAATAACTCATACTAAAATTAGACCTAGCAATCAGATCGGATCGGGCCGGGTCATGTTCGGATCGGGTTAATGTCAGATCGGCTCTATTTCGGGTTGGGTCAAAATTGGGTTAGGTCAGGCCCAGGTTGGGTTATCCTAAGGTTTGGGTCACCTTCAGGTTAGGTCAATGTTAGGTCGGATAAATATTGGGTTGAGTCAATCTCAGGTCGGGTTATCATGGGGTTGGGCTAGATTTCAGGTTGATTCATCAAGTTATTTTGATAAAATATTTATTTGACTTTGAAAATTACAACTAAAATTATAAAATAAATGACTATAATTAACCTATTATTTAGACTTTACAATAAGTTGAATTTCTATTTGGGTCATTTTGAGTTATAGGAAAGGTTTGGTTTAGGTGTCAGGTCATCATGGATTGGGTCAAACTTGGATCGGGTCTAATTCGGATCCGTCATTTTGGGTTTCGGGTCAAGTTCTAGTCGGGTCAAATTTGGGACGCTTAATTTTCGGGTTCGGTTCCCAATAAGTCTTATATTTTTTGGGTTAGGGTCGGATCGTGTAGCAGATCAAACAGATCGGATCATTGGATCGAATCATATTATGTCCCATGTCCCTTGCACGCTAAGCGAGCTAGTGTGCTTAAACATGCCCGTGTCCCCTCCTGTGGGCCTGATCGGCCGAATCCGACGTGCAGCCCAATATCGTGCCTCAAGCAGTGTGTTTGAGCCGAACTAGCCCGCTGCTGCTCCTCCTGAGATACTCACCTGAGCTTTCTTGTCCAACCCCCCTGGGCCCTCGTCCGAGGCCCGACCCAATGCCTGAGCGCACCTCATGGCATGCCCCGTGCGCCTGTGCGAGCTCACAGTGGCCCGTGCTCCGTGGCCCCTGTTTTTTCAAGCCCATTTAGTCGCCCAGTAGGTTTTTTTGGGCCCATTAGCGATTCCACCCGGTCTTATTTGCATCATATATATACACGCCAGTCAAAAGTTCTAGTACTATGTCAATTGTGTCAATTTGATCCAAATACTTGTAATTATATCAATTTAGTATCAATATAAAATATCAACCCTAAATGACATATACATGCAGAGAGAGAGAGAGAGAGAGAGAGAGAGAGAGCGCAACGCACCTTCACCTTCAAGCAAGACATGAAGATGCACACTATTGGAGAAGGAATCCGGCACTGATGCAACCAAAATAGAAGAAGGAGAACAAAGGAAGCAGAGTTGCTGAAAATGGAGGCCATAAAATCTCGCAGGAAAAAAGAGGAGTTTGGAAAGAAGTTATATTTTTTTTTATTAGATTTAAATAACCTAGTATTTTATTTTTATTTTTATTTTTTATTTTTTAAAAGCAAAATGGCGTTGTTTGGTAAGTATGTAGAATCAGACCCAAAACAACGCCATTGTGCTTAAGGGCATTTTCATCTTTTTATTTTTTTGATATGTCAGATGGCCAGAAAAAGTCCTTTTTATTAATACAATAAAATCTCGGGGTCCTTTTTAATAATTCTAAAACGTCAGGACCCTTTTTATAATTACCAAAAAGGTCAGGGTAGTAAAATGTAAATAACCCTAAATTCAACTTCCTTAATAACTTCTAATTTATATGACTATCTTATTCCTTATAATTTGTAAATATATAACTTTATCCTTTTATTTATGAGCTCCTCTATCAATTTTACGCTTAATGGAAATAAGAAAATTGACCATGATATAGTAGTCATTTTAATTATATTTTATACGAAGTTATATCAATCAAATAAAATATAAAATTAAATTTTTACAAGATTTTATTTTCTATTTGACCAACTAAATACTTTTATGCTATTTCTTGAGTATAATCTCCTATAAGAATTCAATTTCTTTGACAATTAAAACCCTAATATTTGCATCATTTTCCATTTCTTCTAAATATTTTGCGATTTTGATCTACTTGCAGTTTTCCCGCCCAAATTCGGTCAACCGTACATGACCACCGATCACCGATCGTCCGCTGTGTAAAAACCCTACTGCTGTTTCATCAATCATTCAATTTTTGGAAATCGCCCGTTTTAGACCCCCCAGCCCCCCGTAATATTTCTTAGACCCCTCTAACCTTAAATAAACATTTTTGGACAAAATTGCCCCTCCTACTACAAAACCCCACCGGTGCACTCTCTCTCCCCTTCTCTCTCCTCATTTAATGCAATGCAGTATTTCATTTTTTCATTTAATGCAAAAAGAAATTTTTTGACTTTTTTCATTCTTTTCATTCTTTCTTTCCATTCTTTTCCCGCCCATTTGTCTTTCTTCTCTCATATCTCATTCTCTCTCTTTTTTTGAACAGAGATATCTCATTCTCTCTTCTTTCTTCTTCTTCTATTATTTTCAAATTTTTTTGTCCAAAAAAATATTATTTTCGAATTTTCGAGCTCCATTTTCAGCGTCCTGCACGTTTTCTCGTCCTACTTGGACCCTTGGGTAGTTGTTTATGGTGGCTTTGGAAGAAGAAGAAGGCTTTGTAAGAACAGATTTGAAGCATTGTGGCAATGCAGCAAGTTCAAGGTTGAGTCATTACACATTTCACGGTTTTCAGATCAGACATTGAAGGTAAAATGATCATTTCCGGCATTGGTCGTTAATGGATCTCTAGCGTATGAGGTTGGTGTGTTACAAGTCATTTATAGTGCATGATTGGTATAAATGGTGTATTATAATTTTCTTTTGGTATCTTTCAACTCATTAATGGTGTATGATAGGTTTTAAGGGTGTGAAATCAACTTGTTTAGGTGTGTTTCAAGTAATTAGTCATGTATGATCAATCATAAACCATGCATGATAGGTTTTAATAGTGTGAAATCAACTTGTTTAGGTGTGTTTCAAGTCATTAATGGTGTATGATTAATCATACACCGTATATGATAGTTTTTAATAGTGTGAAATCAACTTTTGCATGTTTTTTAAGTAATTACAGGTGTATGGGGTGAAATCAACTTGTTTTTAGTATGGTTTAAGTAATTAGTAGTGTATGATCAATCATACACGGTGTATGATAGGTTTTAATGGTGTAAAATCAGCTTATATAGGTATGTTTCAAGTACTTAGTGGGGTATGACTTATCATACACCGTGTATGATAAACTTTAATTGTGTAAAATCAACTTATATAGTTATGTTTCAAGTAATTAATGGCGTATGACTTATCATACACGGCGTATGATAAGTTTATTTGCGTAAAATCAACTTTTGCATGTTTTTTAAGTAATTAGTGGTGTATGACTTATCATACACAGTATATGATAAGTTTTAATTGTGTAAAATCAACTTTTACAAGTGTGTTTCAAGTAATTAGTGGTGTATGACTTATCATACACGGTGTATGATTAGTTTTAATTGTGTAAAATCAACTTATATAGTTATGTTTCAAGTAATTATTGGTATATGACTTATCATACACTGTGTATGATAAGTTTTAGTTGTGTAAAATCAACTGGTACAAGTGTGTTTCAAGTAATTAGGGGTGTATGACTTATCATACACGGTGTATGATAAGTTTTAATTGTTAAAATCAACTTGTACAAGTGTGTTTCAAGTAATTAGTGGTGTATAATTAATCATACACCGTGTATGATAGGTTTTAATGGTTTGAAATGAATACTCTAGGTGTGTTTCAAGTAATTAGTTGTGTATGATTAATCATACACGGTGTATGATATGTTTTAATTGTGTAAAATCAACTTGTATATGCGTGTTTCAAGTATTTAATGGTGTATCATCAATCATACAAGGTGCATGATAGGTTTTAATGGTGTAAAATCAACTTATATAAGTATGTTTGAAGTAATTAGTGGTGTATGATCAATCATACACGGTGTATGATAGGTTTTAACGGTGTCAAATCAACTTGATAGATGTGTTTCAAATAATTAGAGGTTTATGATGAATCATACACGGTGTATGATAGGTTTTAACGGTGTGAAATCAACTTGAATAGATGTATTTCATGTAAATAGTGGTGTATAATCAATTTTACACGGTGTATAATGAGTTTTAATGGCGTGAAATCAATATTTGCATGTTTTTTAAAGTTTGTTGGTATAATGGTGTAAAATCAACATTTATAAGTGTGTTTCAAGTAATTATTGGTATATGATAAATCATACACGGTTTATGATGGGTCATATTGGTGTAAAATTAACTTATATTTGTGTATTTGAAGTAAATAGTAGTGTATGATCAATCATACACAGTGTATGATGAGTTTTAATTGTGTAAAATCAACATTTGCATTTTTATCAAGTTTTGTTGCTATAATGGTGCAAAAGTTGATTTTACACAATTAAAATTTATCATACACAGTGTATGATAAGTCATACACAATTAAATACTTAAAACACACTTGTACAAGTTAATTTTATACAATTAAAACTTATCATACACGGTGTATGATAAGTCATACACCACTAATTACTTAAACATAACTATATAAGTTGATTTCACACAATTAACATTCATCATACACCATTAATGACTTGAAAAATACCAACACAACATGATAATACACCATTTAAGCCAATCATATACGGTGTATGATTAATCATACACTATTAATGAGTTGAAACACACCAAAAGAAAATTATAATACATCATTTACACCAATCATGCACCATAAATGACTTGTATCACACCAACCTCACATGATAGAGATCCATTAACGACAAATGCATGAAATTATCATTTTACCTTCAATGTCTGATCTGAAAACCGTGAAATGTGTAATGACTCAACCTTGAACCTACCGAAATGCCATAATGCTTCAAACCCGTTCTTACAAGGCCTTTTTTTTTTCCAAAGCCACCACAAACAACTACCCATGGGCCCAAGTAGGACGAGGAAACACGCAGGACACTGAAAATGGAGCTCGCAAATTCAAAAATAATATATTTTTTTTGACAGAAAAATTCAAAAATAATAGAAGAAGAAGAAAGAAGAGAGAATGAGATATGAGAGAAGGAAGACAAATGGGCGGGAAAAGAATGGAAAGAGAGAAGGAAAAGAATGAAAAAGTCAAAAAGTTTTCTTTTGCATTAAATGAGATAATGAAATACTCCCTTGCATTAAATGAGGAAAGAGAAGGGGAGAGAGAGAGCGGACAGGTGGGGTTTTGAAGTAGGAGGAATAATTTTGTCAAAAAAAGTCTATTTAAGGTTAGAGGGGTCTAAAAAAGATTAAGGGGGGCTGGGGGGTCTAATTTGTACGATTTTCCTCATGTACCTTTTGAAATGACGTATAAATTAATATATAGTTATAAATTTTTTTTATTTATTTTAGTATCTTTCAAAAAGTGGAAATTGAGTTGGGTTAAAATTCCTAAATATATTGATAAGACTTAAACATAAATCATCTACTTTGAGATGCAGAAGTGATAACTATCTTAGAATATTTGAAAACAAAATGTTGAATGCTATCGATAATGTCATTCGCATTCAATATTTTGTAAAATCTAATAATATAACATAAAGCAATTAATTTATAAAAAATAAGTGTTTGTAGTGCTTGTTTGGCCATACAGCGTAGTAGCCAAAATGTGTCTTGCAATAAAAAAAAATTTTGCTTGGGCTTGATGAATAAATAAAAACATCTTTATATGACAACAAAGTCCATTAATCTAAAAAAAATCAAAATAATCTCACTCATAATCAATTAAGAAAGCGATTTTTAAAAAGGCATAGTAAGCGATATTATCAATCCACTTGTCATCGTTGGCGCTCGTAAGATATGTTGTCAACCACTAAAATATTCAAGCACTGTGAGTGATGATTCACGGCACAAGCATGGGCGGTAATGGCTGGTTGGCGCCAAGGCAGGAGGTTTGGCTTGGGTAGGGTAGGCAAGTTGCTGTTGCCTCACATCTGTGATTGGCGGCTAGCATGGCTGCAGTGGCTTAACAGCTGCAAAGAAAGAGGCAGGAGGACAATCTTGGTGTCACCATCTTGGCGGCACCATGATTGGCGGAACCATTGAAGCAAGCTGACGAAGAATGCTGCTGGTAGTTAGAGTTTAAATAGAGTGTGGTTAAGATTAGCTTTAAATTTGAGATTTAATTTTCATATTTATCTTTTAGAGTTTGATTCCAATTAGATTAGTTCCTCTATATCCACATGAGGAGATCTAGGGTTTAGTTAGTCAATTGTTTAAAAATATTTTATGAGTTTTGGTTCTTCTATTATCAAGTGTAAGACTTAGGATGAAGTTTATCCTTCCCTTTGTAATTTTAACTAGAGTTTAATAGAATTAAAGGGAAGGCCTTCGATTCCTTTCCGTTCC